>OMLM01012661.1:19665-44177 GCA_900302695.1 Helostoma temminkii
ATGGATTAAAAAAAAAAAAAAAAAAAAAAAAAAAAAAGAAAGAAAGGAAAGAAAAAAGTCGACAGTGTTCTTCGAGTTATCACAAGTTAATTTCCCAGTTGGACATCCATGTTTCAAGCATTTGTCAGCATAGATTTCACTGAGTGTGGGCCATCACCAGTTTAATCAGCGCTGCAGCGCCGGCCTCCGTGGAAGTTCCTGTGATCAGTTTGGCCTCCGTACACAGTGGATATAACACAGTGAAACGTATCCAACATAGAAGTTCAATAAAAGCCTGTCTGCCGGCATTGCTACTAATCACATTTATTGGTTCTAGAGGAGGATGGATCATATTTATGTTTTGGCATGTATCAAACTTTATACTGCAATGGCACCAACGTCCATAAAGTGGTGTTTTTTGTAAACCAGAGATGATGAGAAAGCTGCTTTTATTGGGTCGTACTCTACCTTTTTAAGCGAGAAAAGGTGAACGGTGTGTATTTCATGCATGTTTCCTACGTGAAATATGATAGAAAGTTTTAGAATCACGGTTTGGTCTAAGTGATACTACTGGGTCATGTCAGTTCTGTATATTATTATTCTTACTAAATGTGTGTGAAGTGATCTGTGGGAGCCATTAGGACAACACCGTATGCCTACATCAACCTTCAGTTGGCTGCAACAGGCAGAATTAAAGGGAATCCCTGACATAAATCATCCGACAGCTCCTCTTCAGCGGTGGGGCCAGGACAGGTGAATGGGTTGTATAGCGGGACACTAAAAGTGGCGTTACATGGATGCTGTGGTTCGACTGGAGGGCTCAGGTGAGGATGGGGTCACACCACTGAGCCCTTGGAGGTGGAGAGGTGGATGGAGTGGATGCGCGTGGCCAGAGTCTTCTCCAGGTCGTGGAGGATGTCGGAGCAGATGCCGGGGCTGGAGACAGGGCTCTCGGGCGGAGGAGGTTCGTACAGAAGCTGCTTGAAGTTGTCGAGTTCAATCAGCAGCACCATGTTCTTCAGGAAGTAGCCCTCGATGAAAGCCGTAAGCTCCGAGGCACCGAGGAACTGCATCGAACAAAGACGATGCACAGACAAGGAAAACAAGAGTAGTATTAGTTAGAATTTTTATTATTATTACTAAGTTACATAGTTGTTTTTCTGGTTATTCAGATTTTTTTTGTGGAAAAATGAGGTATTCTTACTTTTAGGGGAAAGGTTATCATCGCTTTCTGCCACCTATTGTAATGCAAACACTATTTGATAATCTTCATTACAAAATGTCTAACATAACTAAGAAAACAGGCCAAACACGACACGGACAGGGTTGGACACACTGGCTGCTCTATGCAGCAACTCTGTGCACTGTGTTGTCGATCATGGCCAACACCAGGTTCCCCCGTGCTGACCACTGACCACTCTGTGATACTCTACCTACACACTGTGCTGAATGCTAACAACAGCATGCTAACGTGTTGATGTAAGGCGCTTATGTTCATCATAATAACCATTTTAGCACATTAGCATGCTAGCACTTGCTAATTAGCACAAAAGATGACAGAGGCTGGTGAGAATGACATAAACCAAAGTACTGCACGTAGACAACACTGCCACTCCTGAAGCAATGCTGCTAGCATGACTATAACTAAAAAAATATAATGTAGTTAAATTACACATTAATATAATAGTTTAATATATGCAATAGGTTAATAGGTTCTAGCATTAAAAAGTTATTTTTTCCTCAGAATTCTTGAAAAATGTAAAAAAAAAGTCAGAACTCATTTTTAAAATTGTGGCAAATAAGCCTCTTCTGTATATTTTGTTATTATATTAATTGTATTTTGACAACTTTTTTGTTTTAGTGATGCTAGCAACATGTATAGTTTTTGTTATTGTATTATTACTATTACAAAACATACGTGTAGTACCATACAAATATTGGCAATATTTCAGACAAGATGACAAGACAACAGTCTTGCAAATTTTGCAATGATGTGTTTTGACTGTAATTTATGTTTGTAAATTCATGGTAAAAAACAAACAAACAAAAAATAATGGTCATTAGCTGTAAATTTAATAATGTTTGACCCTTATTTACAAAAGAATGTAAAAACACTGTATAATAATGTGAAACTGTACACATCGTATCTTAATTTACATTTTTTTTACAGTGTGGAGCTAATTTTAACCAGAATGTGTGCAGCCAGCTGGTCGATCCATAATAATAATAATTTTTATTTTGCATTACTCTAACTAAAACTGTCAAAATATAATAAATATTACCCTCTAAAGTGGAGTAGCGGAGTAACAGCAATGTAAAATGTAAAATACAAGTATCTTAAAATTGGACAGTACTTGGGTAAATGTACTTAGTTACTTTTGCTTATTATTTTAGAATGAAGGCTGGTTAAAAGACAAACTGGGACAGCTCACGACAACTCGACATAATTAAACGATCCCTTCTCAGGTCGGTATCGTTTCTCACCTTGGCGTGTTTGTAGAGGTCCACGCAGGTTTCGGTGGTGATGTTCTTGGAGCAGATAATCTCACAGTGTCTCTGAAGGGCCTCTAGTTGGAAGAACTTGGCGGCAGACAGAAGCTGCAGGGAACAGTACAGCCAAACAGAATGAGGAACAGGACTTGGGATTAGAAATGCTAATACATGTGCTGTCGCTGAGCAGGCGTTGGTTAAGTCTCTTACCTCCATAACTTCAGTGTTGCGTATGTGCAAGGACTCAGTGCCTCCACAGTAAAGGTACTGCATGACCAACTGAAACACAGAACAACACGTCAAATATCACTGTGGTATTGGGTCCAAAAAGTCCATTATTAATATGTTCGTTTTAGCCATAACCGATAATACAGTAAATGTCTTACGTGGAAAATATTGTACTTGACGTGGCTGATCTCAATACAGGTGTTCTCAGCTGCTGGCCGGTTCTGAAGCAGTGACTTGAACCTGAGTGGGACAAAAGAAATTGATTATACTGTGTATTATAACAAGAGAAAGAACTGGAAGTGAACTTCTACATTAAAACTGTCCTCTCTTACCTGGCTGAAGCTGTAAACAGCAACACTTTATGTGCATAAAACGGTTTCCCCTCCACCAGGAAAGTAACATCTGACATCTCCTTGTTGTTCAAGAAATGAGGGTCTGAAAAAACAAAAGCCAAGATGACAATAACATTTTATGAGTCAAGTCTGCGAAGGAAACTACAAATGCAGAATGCAGATTAAAGTAATGTGGTCATTAATTACTTGGAGGGCGATTCATCACATTTGCTTCGCCAAACGACGACAATTCCCATTTCATTTCAAAATGAGCAGATCAACAGATGAACAACCCTTTTGTATTTTTTACTTGAACATTTTTTGTATTAAACACCGGGTGGTGCTGCAGCCCAGACTCTGAATGCGTCACTGCCTCCTCCGTCTCTACTGAAAAGCGACATCTGAGTTCATTTATGAGGCTCATAAATGTTTAGTTCATGTCATTAGTGACACGTGAAGACAGATATCTGCCTGTAAAACATATGATCAGAAAAGTCAAATCTGTGTCAACTCTGAGGATGAAGCCATAATCTGATTTAATCCCATGTTTTGTTGATTTACCCTTATTCAGATATTCATTATTTAAAAACATTTTATCTTTGTACCTCATAAAAACCTAATATGTTAAGTATTCAATTGATAACCCTGCTGCTTGCCAGAATCTGGACTTAAAGTACAGAAATAAAGTATAGAAATGATTATTAAGGACTGTTACTATCATAAATGAGGACATACCTTATGTTTTATATCATATGTGCTTTTCATGAGCCACAATATCATTTACATTATGAAATTCTCTCCAAATAGACTTTGGGACTTTTGGGGTTAAAGCTTCGTTTTACAGCAGTGAGACCATAAGTAGAAATCATATTCACATAAAATTAGTTAAATCATTTAGTATCAAGGTTACACAACAGGATAAGGTTTAAAAAAAACTTTTGCCGAATAAGTTGAAAATGACTGTGATGGGAAAAGAAGTTTAACTTAAAGAAAAGCATCTATTGCATTAATAAACTAGAATCCCCTTTAATAATTAAAATAAAAACATGAATACCTTAACATCATATGTTAGCGAAGGCTAAAACAAAATACCGATCTGCACGTTTATTATTTGTTATTTATTAATATTCGTGGTGCTTACAAGCAGAATGTGATGCTGCAGTGGTAACTTTTTCAAATATATTGATGAAATGCTTTAAAACCTTGTTAGTGTGAGTATTTTCTTGGTGAAACAATTCTTCAGAAACCCCAAAAAAGAAAACACACAACCCTACCCACTGATTTCATCACAGTCCCTTAGATTGATAGTACTGTAGCTTGATTTCATAGTATTTCCATCCAAAAACTCAAAATTAACTTTTCCCAAAGGTCAAAATGCCGTTTCTGACTGCGATATAATTTAAGCAGTAATCATTGTAATCTTGTAGCATTATTAGTTTGACCTGTGTGTATTTTTTTTCTTTTGTCGCTCTGAAGCACCGGATGACGAATTACAAAGAAGATTCAACCTGCAGTCGGTTTAGAAAAGCTTTATTATTTGCTGGACACTGAGAAAAATGAACACAATTCCTCTATTGAGCACAGTTTGATTGACAAGACCTGAGACAAATTTACCCACAAAACAAGAATCTCACGGCTTGCCACTCTAACGCTGCTGTCACTCCCTCGTCAGGCAGCTTCATTTAGAAAACATAGAGTAAAGACTATTTTTCACTCCCTTACCTAAGCGCGAGGTCTGTTTCTTCTTGATCTCCGTCAGCTTGGGGATGGGGAAAGGCCCGTAGCACTGCGTGAAAATGACTGACAGCTGCTGGCTTATCACCTCGTTCTGCAAACAGACACCGACAGGAGTGAGGACAGAAAGTCACAGATTAGAGTTTTGTGGTCTGTGATTTCCATGAGCTATCCGGGACAGAATTCTATGCAAATGTATGATAATGTGGGTTTGGAGTGCAACGAAATATATGCAAATATGAGTGTTAATGTCACCCCAGCACAGGAGCACAGGACGGTTTGTATTCCCAGCAATCCAGCTGGACTTTTTCTGATGTTTCTCTAACAAGCACTTTGTTTGCATGCACATGAAAAGAAAAGCCCCGCTGACCTTGCTGGATCGGAGGATCTGGAACATGAGTGGCAGTCCGTGTGTGATCAGCTCCTCTGTGTACTCGTCCTCCTGGATGCAGCTGAAGTCTTTGAGCAGACCCTGGATCAGTGGCCGGCGGTGCTGCATGTAGCAGGTACGTAGGGTCTCGAGCCAGGTGTGAAGCGTCCAGGGAACGCCTGGGAACACCACAACCACACAGACAGTGAATACACAAAGGGTTCGATTCTGAGCAGTTTCTAGGGCGACAGAACCGACCATGTTTCCATCGTTTTATGGTGTTAGTGCGAGTTGAAGGGTGAAAACAGTGGGAGTTAGTGGGAAGTCATCCAGCGGGAATGTAAAGGTAGAGCTTGAATATCAGTAAAGGATGTCCTGTTCTGCAATGACAAGCAGTGAGTGATAAATCATGACATGACAGTGGAAACTCTGTGTATCCAGAGCTTTACTGAAATGATTAGTTAACTAACTGAGTGGAAAATTCATTGATTAATCCGTGAAGTCATTAATCAACCAAAGGCGGATCAGAGGATGTGCTGCTGTAACTCTGATGCAGCTTTCTGTAAAAGGCAAAATGCAAAACAAAATATTTCTTGGACTATTGGGCCATTTTTCTGACATTTTAGTAACAGAAAAAAAAAATCTACTTTTGGAATAATTAAATGCGGCTCTTTAGTTTGGCAACACTAAAGCAGCAATCTCACTGCGGTTGAAGCATTTAGTTCTTATATTTTTGTTTGCCAAGATCAAAAAATAACTTTCAATCCCAACTTGAATACCAGAAAGGAAAAGAAAATCCACATGGTAATAGAGTTTGTTTGGGAACTAAGATCATGTGCTAGCTAGAGCTAGCAGCTCGTTAGCTTAGCTTAGCCACTGAGCCTAGCTTGTAGGCTGATAACAGCTCACTAATTAGTCAATTCTGTCTTCTGCCAATTATGTTTCTCTGCAGCTAAACAGCACCACAATTATTTTTTTTGTAGCCAAAGTCATCATATATATAATGATATACAATATTTATGTTTTTAATGCTTTAATTAAGTGCTACGCTGATAAACGCAAAGCCAGCTGTGGGTGGTGGAGGCTGTGTAATGTGCAGCAGTGAGTTTGAGTTCGGACCAGAGTCCTGTGTGTGGCTGGGTTTAGGCAACAAAAACACTGGTTAGGGTTAGACGGGGGTGTTTTTGTTTGTTAATAAAGATTGTATTAAACACCGGGTGGTGCTGAAGGTTTTTCTTTATTAAGCCCGACCACAATCTTTCCCTGAACTTAACCAAGTGCTGTGAGAGCCTGAACCCAACCATAATGTCCTGCGAGATCGGGATGTTGTAGATCAGATATCCTGGCGTGGAGAGAACTGATGATTTAAGAAACAGTTTCCAGTGTAAATGTTAAATTACTGTATCATGTTTCCAGTCCTGGTGCTAAGCTAAGCTAACAGACTAATCATTAATCGTTTCCCATCTTCCTCCAGGTAAAACCAAAAAGCCAGTGAGTGTATTTCCCAAAATGTCCAATTCATTTTTAAAAATACTGTGAAATGACAGTTCCAGAACAGCCACTGGACATTGTAGTGAGATTATTTTCTCTACTAATGAATTCTAATCAAATCCTAATAGCCTCATTAGGTCTTGTGCCCAATGAGCTGGAAAATGTTGGGTTATAGTCTTATTACCACATCAACAAAATGAGCGCTGCTTGAGGACACAGATTCATCATCACGTTCACACCTTTGACCCAAGCTGTTATCACCTCACGTAAAAACAATCCTACTTCTGCGACACTTTCATGGTTGGTGACATTGCATACAGGATGGGACGGGACAGGACAGGACAGGACGGGACAGGATAGGCACAGGAGGACAGCTGGAGGCACCAGGGAGACGAGGCATGTGTGCCAGTGAAGCATGTATTAGTAAATCTGACCTAAGCTGCGGATGTCTATGGTGATGTCCACATGGCCGTGCTCTGCGCTATGGTACATGGCCTCTCTCAGGGCCCTCAGTTTGGCCTTTCCTGTTCGCAGGGTCCCTCCACCATTGGCTTGTGGGGCCAACCTCTTCTCCCCATGCTCCGAACCTTCTGCCAGGATCTCTTCCAGGGACAGCACATCCCCTTTTTCCTTCTCCGAGTGGGACAGGAGCTTCCGAAAGACATTCCTAAGAGGGCGCAGGAAAAGGGACAGTATTACATTACTAAATTAGACCTACACATGACAGTCTCATGTGTTTCATTTAGCATGATTGCATACTCTGAAGCCGTTCATAATATAAGAATTTGAAACTCATAGTTAAAACCATTAAACGATTATTCTTAGTTTGCAGATTCATTAGTGCTGCGTGACGCTGCAGTAACAGATACCCTCTTTTGAGCAGAATGGACATCGACATGTAACGTAAACAGTGCAATCGCAGCCCGAGGATGCATCACAGCACCATCTGCTTTAGTAAGCAGGGGCTCGTTGAGAGGCCCAGTGCAACACAACATCATATCCTGTTGGGGAAATTGTTTGATCACTGATGACAAGTCAGTGGGAGGTACAGAGCTGTCACTTTGAAGCTGTTGATAACATTTTGTCGGCTCACCACTAACAATTCCTCGAGCCCGAGTGTGCATCCATCCAATTATTGAAGTATTTCCTCAAGTTGTGTGCATGAACCTTTATGTATTCAAGTATTACACCCATTCATTATGTAAACATTTCATTTCATGGCTATGGGTTTGAATTCACTTCTTTAACAGCCACCACTTTTCTGCTTTCAGCCTTTCCATGATGTTGACCTGGCTGCAGGGATATTTTCCCCATTCAGCCATGAGAACATTGGAGATGTCTGTCCCTGATGTTGACATTCCTGCTAATCCCAAAGGTGTTGAATGGGGTTGAGGTCTAGGTTCTGGGCAGACTAGTCAAGCTGCTCCACTCCAAACTAGGAAAAGTATTTCTTAGTGACCTGGCTTTGGCGAGGGCTCCGTCATGTTGAAACAGGAAAGGGCCTTTCCTGTTTCAACATGACATGTTGGAATCACAGTGTTGTTTTAAACAGCATTACATAATTTATTACATGAGGAGCAGCTCAACTGTCAACCCAAACTGCTTCAGAGCAAGACCATCTAAACATAAGTATTAAGTATCAGCATATTTTGTATATATAAGTGTATATAAGCTTAATTTAGAGGCCATATTATACTTCTTGTATTTATTTTCAGATGTAACTTAATTGTTGTGGTGATGAGTGTTTGTATTCAACAATAGCAAAGTGTCCAGAATGAATCACACAAAAGCAAAATCTCATGTCTCTGTCTTGTTGCAAGACTTTTCCGATGGTCCCTTCCAGAAGTGCTCCGGACAGTCATACGAACGACGGCCGTCAGCCCATAAACGGACCTCCATTTTCGACTGCACAGTTGTGACGACCTGCTCTGGTGAAGTTTTTCTACTGTTCTGCTCAGGACTAGCTGTACTTTGTGTATTTTTTCAGTTGTCAATTAAATTTTAATCAAAAAGAAGCAGGATTGAATTGGAATTGTAAATCATCCAAAACTTTCAATACAGCCCCCAGATAAAATTATGTTCATGAAATTATGCATCATGTGGCCTATTTACGGAAATACAATTTAGTACATCACTTGCTAAACATTATGAAAAGACTAATGTCATCTCTATGAATTCATTGTGGATTTAACGCTGTAATTTATGTACCCTAGCTTAGCACAAAGGTTAAAAGCTGGGAAACAGCTAGCTCCTTCAAAGGCAACTTGAAACTCTATAGATGTCATATTTACACACGTATCTAGAGCTTTTAACTCTACTACTGCTAGTACTACTACTACTCCTACTACTACTCCTACTCCTACTACTACTCCTACTACTCTGAACAAAATGTTCCTCTCTTACCATAAATCTGTGCACAAAGGCAAGTGATGGCTCTTTTTATGTTTTAGTGACTAGCTCACTAACACATAAGAAAAAAAGACATATTTAAATAGTATTGAAAAATTATTCAATTAAAGGTCTTTTGATGGAGACTGTCAGAATTTTTCTAATTCATATGTAACCCATCCCATACCAGGCCCTACTAAAAGCACAAAAGAGTGTTCCTTAAATTATTTCATGTTTGAAGAGGTTTAAAAAGTTTAAAACAATTACGAGTAAATGATTTTCTAAAAAGATGCACACAAAAAGTCAAATTTGAAACTCTGCAGATGTTGTCATGTATCCTGCAGTTTTCAACCTTTTAACCACATGTTGTGGGTTTGTACACATATTAGTGACTCTTTACACACAGCTCTAGATTTACTGCATTTATTTCTGCCTAGCTTGCAAACTAATAAGACACAATACATGGAGTTGCTTTTGTTGATGAAGCTGTTTCCAGCACTAAGGTTAATGCTAACGGCTAAACCACACAGAATAAAACATGAAATCTTTCAACACACAATCTTTAGACTAGACCTTTTCTTCCTTTAGCACGAAGAAGTTGCTTTGTGGTTTTCTTTTCCTCTTTTTTTTACAGATAACTCTTAGCATCATTATAGATGCCTGTGTGCCACCAGGTGAGAGCTTTAACACCCCGCCACGTCCCAACCAATCCTAATAGAGTTTTAAACCGCTCACACGCTGCTGCTCGATCATTACACTATAGCTCATTGTCTTGATGCTGCATTGTGTTGCTCGTGTCTCCACTCCACTTCCCGGCGGCTCTGGCTGCCTCTCGCTGAATGCTAATGGGCTTTATCTTACTCAGCAGCAGGGAAATGATGTCAAACTGCTGCTGAATAGACTAAAGCGGTTGTCATCGGCTGCTGTCCAACAGGGAAACCCAGATATTTGCCTCTCGTGCTATACTGCAAGGATTTGTGAGAGGCAGATGGACCAGGGAAGAGCGTGTAAATGGATCAATACTGTGGTAATGGATATATCTCTGCTGGCTGACACTTGTGTATGTGCCCCTGTGTGTGTGTGAAATTGCCTGCGTTACCTGTGGCCGTGCGATGCTGCCAGGCTGTATGAGTTCATGTCTCCCAGCGGAGCGGAGGAGATGCCGTTTCGACACATGGTCCCAATCATGGGGTCGGCCCCTCTCTCCAGAAGCAGACTCACCAACTCGAAGTTACCTGACAGATTATGGTAAACGGTAAATGCACTCAAATACAAAAGTGGTGGAAAGTAAATTTCCTTAAGTTGTCACTCTAAATTCTTTCAGCCATTTATTCCCTGCTGCCTGTCGTCTATGTTGTTCCAGACCCTTGGCACCTGATTCACCGCTGTCACTCATTTACTCAAACCTGCACTATATACTAGCTGCCATTTTGTCCACCGGCCTTCTTGTCATACCAGCCAGTTTTCCCTCGCCTTGCCTCTGCCGTTGTTTACTCCCTGCTCCCCGAGTCCCTCTGTTCTGTTGGGAACAAACTTGACCTGAACCAGTCTGTTTCTCGTTGCCACATACCTGAACACCTGTTTTGCGACTGCTGCTTCGAACCATTTCATTGTGTTACACCCTCGCCCTTGTGTGCCGTTTGATGGCTGTTATAAAACTAAAGGGTTTGAACCTTTACTCAGTTGTCTCTGTGGTCGTGTGCTCGAGTCCCAGGCTGTTATTTCTGAGCTGTGACATAAGCACTATGCATAATTTTTAGGTTCTTTTATGCTAATCTGTACATCAGCTCCACTACATTTCAAAAAATATTGTACTTTCACTCTACTACTATTATTTGACAGTATTAGTGACTTCTTACACACAATATATACACACTCAGTTAATTAAATATGATGTATGTTTGTCTATTAAACTTACCTGGATCATGTCCATCAGTAAAATGATCATTAAATTTCACTATTTCATGAACTGATTTTCTGTGCAAGTTGTCTCTTCCCTCCTCTACTTTTATGCAAAAGAAATTTTGATTCATAATTTATAAACCAAGGTTTGTTTTTTAGTTTTGTGCATTTATTTCCATCTGATTTAAGGATTTGATTCTGTTTAAACGTCAAAACTGAACACAGGATATTAAAAAGAAGATACTGAACCACACACTGAATAAGGTTCATCTTCTTAGCGTTTTCTTCTTCTACTAACTAAAACACTGGATATAAACCAGATATAATACTATTAGACTATACAGATATTCAGTATTTTCATTTTTACTTGTGAAGTATTTCTACCATGTGATAATGTGACTCAAAAGATCTTAATACTTCTCCACTACTTATACTGGTGTTGAAAGGAAGTGGCTCTACAAATACACTGTATAGTAAGACAGCCTGTCTGTATAATGTAAATACCATTTTCACTTTCACAAACAGAATTCCACATAACTTAATTGTAATTAAATCAAGTGATTGTGTTTGCAGTGGGGAGACGAGCTCGCTGAAGTCAAATATGATTTTATCTACTTACTTTCTACTTTCAACGACTTTATTTTAGCTTTTATTCCTTAGTAATGTGGCAGGAGTCAGAAAATGAGAGTGAAGTTTCTCACTCATCGCTGTTCATTAACTCAATTAGCTCTGGGACTGTGGTCTTTATTTCACCTACATTATTTATTATTTAATGAGTAGGATGTTCATTCATTATTCATGCCTGTGTGTTTTAACCACAAGTTACCATGGCGATGTGGCTGCCTACACCTTCCTACAAGATTCACTGCTGTTTGCTTGTTAGTGTGAATTTATTTTGATTTATTGTACAAACCTTCCTTAGCATTAATTAAAAAGTAGTACTTTTTATAAAAAAATATAAAAATGAATTAAAGAGAAATGAGGAAATACACTTGAGAACACTGATGCTACTCATGTCAGTTCAACATGTAGCTAGAGCCAGAGCCCTAGAGGTTGTAAAGTTTGTTTGTTTCAAGAGGATAAATGAGATTAAATGAGAAAAGCAGGATTTAGCAGCAAAACCCAACAATTTTACAACAAAACAAGATCAGTATAAGTATAAAAATTATTTTTCTGGCAAGCTATTCATGAAAAAAGTTAGTTAACACTAACTAAATAGCTTAACATTGTAATCAGATACTGCTGGATGGAGATGAGGGGAGAGAGGAGTTGTAACTTGTTACTTTAAAAAGAATGTGTTGAAAACACCGAGCTCACAGTGACACTGTTACTAGTTCCCAGAGTTCTGAAGTATCGGAAGCATCTATGGTCTGACATTGTTGAAAACAAAGAAAAAAACAAAAAATGTCCTTCTTCTAAATCCACTCCAGAACTAGAACTAGCACTAACTAGCTACTTAGCTTAGCATCATCACTGGAAATGGAAGGACACTGCTTCGCTGACTTAGCGTGAAGGTATTGAAAAGAGCCTACAAGCTCCTTCAAACTGAACTGTTTAACACAATATAGGTTACTGGTTTTACTGGTACAAAAATCTAAGGCCGTTTTCACACCTTAATGCATCTGCTTTGGTCTGAATCAATTGAGAAATTTGTAAGCCTGTAGCATTTTCCATTTTGTTTGTTTTTTCTTTTCACACACAGATGTGTCTGACATGGAAACCAAGAAGTAAAACAGGAGGAGCATCCTGTGTTCTGTGTGTTATGTAATAAAGGATGTAGTGTAAAACCAACAAATTGTTATTTATAAGGGTTTACAGGTGTGCAAGTGTGCACTAGTGATCTTTAAAGCTGCTGATAGGCATCTGTTGGTAGGATGATTTTACTTTTGGACAGAACCAAGCTAGCTAAGCTAAGCTAACTGTTGCTCTTCCCATTTTCATGCATTCTGGTGCATCATGTCTTGGACTGGAACTGGACAAGAACCTCCATCATCTGTTCAGCGGGAGATGATGGATGGATTAAAGGTTCTTCATACTGCAAAGTGAGTGAGGCAAATAGAAGGTAAATGGGATAGTTTTTTAAAAGTTTAACAACCTTTCTGTTAAGGACGTTTTGCCCATTTTTGCTTAATAGTTCATGCTGAAAGTTAAATCTTAATCTTGGAAAGACAAGGTCAGTCACAGCCCAAGGAAATGATGTGGTAAGACTGAAATTTACAGTGACTACTTGCTCATCTTGAGTCAAATTCTATTTTCCAAGGCCGAGAATTAACTTTTAATTTTACTGAGCCATTTCCCTGGTTCAGGTGTCTGTGGTAAGCAAAACCAAGTGTTGAGCTTCATATTCATTTGACAAATACGGGAGTGTTATCGATCTTCTCTTGACATAAAAAAAAAGCGAAGCACTCAAAATGTCAGACTATTCCATTAAATGCACACATGGTTCTGTTTAAAGCTCTCTACCTACTGCAGGTCCTTTCACAATCACAAGAAGCTTCACTGCAGCCTTAAATCCCAGACAGCAGTTGAAGGGGAGACATTAATGAGATGATTAAAGCAGAGTGAGAATGCCTCCAGGTGAGCTTAGAAAAACACATGTCACAACTAATGTCTTATACGTCTTATATCAAGAATACAAATACTTGGGTCAAAAGTGCATGAGTGTACTATGAAAGTGAAGCTGAATCTGGTCTTTGCTGCTTGCGTGCGATTACCTGCAGCAGCTGCCAGCTGTAGCGGGGTCTCTGTGTAGTTCTCCGCCCCATCCTGCAGGGCGCCCTCCACGTTCGCTCTGTTATCCAGCAGCAACTGTAGCGCAGATGGGAGGAGACAGAGAGCGAGGAAAGAAGGGGTAAACAGACGAGGAGAGAGAGTAGAGAGGAAGAAAACAGGCGAAGGGGAGACAGAGTGTTACAGTCAGGATTGGCAAGAGGAAAACAACCTCATTTGGAGACTGTCCGAGCTCTGGAAACAAGAAACACTTCTAGCTACACTTCTCTTTTGGACTGAGGAAGTTAGTGTTGAGCTCACGAAGGAAGAATTTTTTTTTCCTCTTATAAACTCTGATTGCTGTGGTGCAGATTAATAAAACAAAAAAATAAATAAATCTTGAGTCTCAGCTCATACAATAACTACAGCAACAAAATGGATTCTATATTAAAAATAAAGAGAACAAAGCGTTGAGAGTTGCTTTCCCTGACGCTGAATATCAACTGGCTCAGCCTCTGGAAATCTCTCTATTGATGTAGGACTAATCCTTCAGTTCAATGAAGGTGAAAATCAGGAGCTGGGGGTCTTATCTACACATATATTATTAAAAACAAACATTATATGAGGAGTTTTCCATGTTCGCTCCTCATATAAATAATTATTGCACAGATAGGATCAAGAAGGAAAAATACAAAAAGGACATGTGGCATCGTTATCATTATTATGATGCACCGTAATAATCATCATTTGGTGCAAAAGGTCAGGGCAAAGGGCCACAGATTAATGCTTACAGGTCATAAACGTCACTACCTGCACGACAGGGACGTGTCCGTGTAACACGCCGAAAGTGAGTGGCGTCCCCTGGCGAGTTTCAGGATAAACTGAGGGGTGCTTGTTTACTGTGCTTGGCACCTGGGAAGTCATAGGTGAAGTTCAGGGACAGAGATATATATGTATATATATGTACAGCCGTTAACATTCACAGCTCAGGGCGGGAGACGGGCAGGGAAGAGGAGGAGTGAGAAGCCGTATGCAGAAGGAGAAGTGTAAGTAAGCAAAAGGAGGGCAGGATGGCAGAGGCAGATTTTCATCTTTAGCTTCACAGAAAATCTCGATTAGCTTTTCTCCTCGCTCTAAACGTGGAACCAGCTACTGTGCATCTACATCTGCGCTCGTTGCATTATCTGCGGAGCTCAATCTTTAAACAGTGTTTCATTTCAAACAGGAATAAAATCATTACTCACAACAATAGCAAACTGCAAACACTGTCGACACAGGTGATGCTCACTCATACACAAGGCAGCAGCAGAGTGAAATCAAACAGCCACACGGCCTGATGTTCTGAAGTGTCTTTATGACAGAGCAAACTGGAAAGATCATTTCTAAATGTTGCTTTCAAACAGAGTTTAATAGAACTTCATGTTTAATTTGAGCGCTGATGCCAAACAACGTCAGTGTTTTGATGCCAAACAGTGTTAGTGTTTTGTTCCTAGTAAATTATTAATTACTTCATAACAGGCCTATCAGGCATTTTAAACTAAAACTGAGACGGCAATAAGATGAAACAGATTAAATATAGTTTAGCAAAAGGTTTTAAAATCAACACTGAATAATCATTCAGTGTTTGCACCGTCATCTTCTTTTACTTTACTAAAAAGCGCCGTTCACCCAGACACAGAGACATATTTTCTATCTTGCCTGTAGGTTTATTTAGCCAAGCTGATGCATGTTTTAATAGAGGTGAATCAAGGTGAATTTATTTTTGGTGCTCACAGAGGTGAGACCCACAGAACTCCCTCGCCTAAAAAAAGGTCATTGATTTCTAACATTTTTGGCTCGTAACCTCTTTAATTAAGCAGTCGCTGCTCATAATGGCTCATTACAGATTATGGCTAAAACCTGGGTTATGGTGTATGGAGTGTAAAATATAACTACACTCAGCAGGAGCATTGACTGTTCAGCTCGGGTTGACTTTCTGATGCAGGTGGAGACTGGTGGGAGCAAAAAATGTTATGAAAAAGTGTCTTGTTTCTAATCTTAGCTAAGATGTTTCCACTGCAGTCATGATCCTGAGTCGCAGTAAATGAAATAATGTAAAAACTGATAAAGCACAGCAGTAGTTTCAGTAATAAGTCAAGGTAGCACTTGGATGTACATTGTTAAGTATATAAATATATATTGAAAGTGGACAGTGGGATTTACCAATATTCGTTCATATTCAGTAGTGGATCTACAGGGTGGAAAGGGGTGGACAGCTGCCCCTCTTATTGTTTGGGTTTCCCCCCAGCTGACCCCGCACTCCCAACCAGTCCAACTGTTAAGTTTCTAAAGCTGTGATTGGAATAAAATGATAAATGTGTCTATAAACTGTTCTAAAAACTAGTTAGTAGCTCAGTTGGCAGAGAAGCTGTCTACTCATCCCAGGGTTAGTGGTTCAACCCCTGTTTTTTTCTGAAGTGTCTTTGGACAAGTCACTTAAACCCCGTAGATGCCCCTTCCTTGTAAATCACTTTAGATAAAAATATAAAAAATTTCATAGACCTCCTAAATTTAAAATGCCTCTCTCACATCTTTTGTCCTTAGCTTAATTAAAATTTTTTCCACTCATCCCAGCTGGTCAAGGCAGATGGCCACCCACCCTGAGCCTGATTCTACTGGAGGTTTTTTTTCCTTTCCACTGTCACCTAAAGTTTGCTCATGTGGAATTTTTTAGGTTTTCTATATACATAAAATTGTGATTTGGCACAATATGAATAAACTGAAATGAACAGAATTTTAGTATCATATTGGAGTGTTTTTCATGTTGGATTGTACTGTCTGAAACTTTACTGCCACCTTACCAGGTCTGCCTTCAAGACTCAAGATTCAAGAGCTTTATTTGCTGTTTGCACAGTACAAGTACAATCACATCGGAACTGACTTTTCTAGTCTGCTTTAAATAAAAACTAGAAATATAGACTAAAAAAACAAGAACACAGAAAGGGGACTTTCTGTAAACATATAAAATATAAAGAACGTAAATTTGACTGACCTAGTTAAAACAGTAAAATAAAACAGAAATAGATAATCTCTAATTATCTAATCACCTTGTAATAGCCTAACAGGACATGAAAATATGTGGAAGTGACCTATTACCAATGAATCTGGGTGATTTTTAGAGCCACTGCTTTGCTTTTGAGTCAGCACACCTTCACTAAATACAGACACTAAACTGATAGCAAGCACAACAAACACTGAAGTCACTATGGTGAAGGGTATAGTACATGAAGCACTTCTACTTGTGTACATTCTTGATTAAAGCAGCTACACACAGACAGAGGACACACTGCAGAGAAAAAAGCAGGATAGCTTTCGCATTCTTAATTCCACTCAATAAACAAATAAATGCAGTGACATTCATGCAAAATGAGTCTTTGGGAGCAAGTTACACGCAGTGCACAGACTTGTACAATAGAAATGCATCACTGATGTGGTATTAATCAAACTGGTGCTGGATTCTACAGCGTAAAATATAATGAAGTAACTGCCTGCACTGAGGAACTATCAGTGGATTATTATTGTACATCAGTGCGGGGAAAAACCATTGTCACTGTGCAAACGATTCTCGTTTATTGCTTATCAGTGCACTTCATGTAATGAGCTGCCATGAGAACGAAGCATGCTGAGAGCAGGTGAGACAATGAAGATGGAGAGGAGGGAAAGAGCAACACAAAGTGGGTTCATCGTATTCAGACAGCAACAAATGTAAATGAACATTCTGGACAACTGTGAAAATGTGGGGCTAATGTGACATTGATGCGTTTGACAGTCAACACTGACCTCGCTGTTGATGTCGGCTCCGGCATCGAGCAGCATCTGGACCATGGCCTCGTCACCACGGACACAGGCGTACATGAGCGGGGTCATTCCCTGCAGGAGGGAGGAAGGAAGGTGGTTACACAGTTTAGACTGAACCAGATGTTTCGACAATGTACTTTAGGAGAAAGGAGACATTTTTTGTTCCAATCTTGTGAATGCATTATCTCCTCCAGGGAGTTTCTTCAGATTTGGCACCGACGGCCACTTGGACTGAAGGATGAACTGATTAGATTTTGTTGGTCAAAATTCAAATGTCAAACTCACTATAACTTTATACTCATCTAATGTTTGCGATATCTCAGAAGAGCATTGAGGGAATTTCAGTACACTTAGCACAGACATCCACTTGGACTCAGTGATGAACTGATTAGATTTTGTTGGTCAAAAGTCAAATGTCAAAGTCACTTAAGTCACTATGAGCTTCTATTTGTCTAATTTTTACCTTATCTCAGGAATGCATTGAGGGAATTTTAGTACATCTGGCACAAACATCCACATCATGGACTCATGAATTGATTAGAATATGAGAATATGGACAGATACATGTAAAATAGTATCTAGGTACTTGAGTGTTGAGGTTACTTTAACTTTATGTAGTACTGCACCTAGTTATGTAATATTTAGTGTCCTACATTGCAGGCCATAGTTTCAGTGTAAGATAGCAAATAAAAACTCCAGTGTCACCAAATTTAAGCAATATGTGATTCGCCGTCTAGAGCCAGTGTTTGGTTTGTCCATTCTGGGCTAATGTTTAATGCACACTGCACCTTTAACTGATTAGCAGAGGCTTACCATGGCCCTTGTTTATGCAGGAAGCATGTTAATGCCAGGTAATAATAACTAGAGTGAAGAATAAAGAAATTATGACAGTTAAAGTATGGATTATATATCTCAAAGATATAATTGTTATACATAAGCTGATAGTAGTAGAAATAATATATATATAAATTAGCAAATAACTGCCCAGAAATATAGAATATACTAAATATGAATGAAGGCGAGCTTTTATTTCATCTTGTCTAGATGATTGTAACTCTCTTTTTACTTGTTTAAAAACAAAAATTGGACCAGAATGCTGCTCTTAATAGGCTCCTAACCAGGTCTTCTAAGAGGGGACGAGCGACACCAATTCTCCAGTCTTTACACCGTCTCCCAGTCCATACATGGTCAGGCACATGTGTACACCTGCTACAACCTTATGTCCCCAGGATCTATAAGGTCGTCTGATCAGGGTCTGATCAGGTGACTGTGCTTTTGAAATTGCGGCTCCCAAACTCTGGATCTCTCTCCCATTGGACTTAAGATCTGTGAACTCAGTGGAAACTTTTAAAAATAAGCTTAAGACCCATCTGTTTAGACTTGCATTTGAATTGTAACAGTGTTTTCTGCCTTTTATTTTCTCTACACTGTAAGTCTTTCTTGCTTTTTTTCTTGTCTGTTTTTATCCTGCAATGTGCAGCACATCGTGATGTCTGATCCACAAAGGTGCTTTATGAAAAAGACTTCACTTACTTACTTTTGTTGTCAAACATCAGTCACAACTTCTAAAATTCTGATGATGTTTTCTATAAGACAAGTGATGTTTGCTCATCAACAAACTATCTTGATTGAAGAGCTGCTCCAAATGTGTTTTCGAAGAGCACCCAAATAAGTATAATCACTAGCTGGAGGTCATATGTTATCACACCCATGAAACTGTATCACAAAGGCAGATCCTCTGGTTATTTCTCTTAACCTATTAACTATAAGAAAATGTACCTGCAAATGCAAAACCCTTAAGAGACTATTAGAAGTTCTATAAGAAGCTCTACAACAGCTGTGCTTGTTAGTTCCATAGGAAACCAGCACAAAATCTCCAAGTGATGTTCTTTAAATCACTGTTTTCTCACTAGGGACTTATGAAGTGCCATATATGCAGTTTGTGAGTTAATTGCTGGTTACTAATCAGCCTTATCTCTAAAGACTGCACTGCATTTTCCTCATTGTTCATACATACATACATACATACAACTAAGAGCTTATTTCCTCATCATCAGTTTCCCAGACATAATCAAAACTGCCTCAAAATAACCGCGTCGTTCCCCACGAGAGCGACAGCTTAGGTGGGCTGTGAAACTCCGAACGTTATATCTTCTGTATATCTCTGCATGACACCATATGCACCTAGAGCCTGACACGCCCACGCACATTATGCACCGAGCTGCAGGGTGAAGCTTCGCTGAAGTGTTATTTCTAAGAGAGAAATAAAAACTTCATTATAAACCAGGCAGAGAGTTCCTTGTTATATTTGCCACAGACTGTCTCGACTAACGCAAAGCACATTTTAGTGTTTCCGAATGAGCTTCCATAAAACACTTCAATCATATGTCTGATACGGGTCATTATGTTCAACAAAGGCCTTTTACGACTCGCTCATAACACACCAAAGCACTTTATGTCGGTGACTAATATCCCTTTGTAGTGATTCATTCTTAAATATTTCCTGGACACAGATCTACTCAATCAGGGGACGGATAAAGGGCGATAGACGGTGGACACTGACGATCATCGTTCAAATGCTTCTCAGCTGTGATGACAGATTTAACTTTATTGCTCCAGTAACACTTGTCTAGTCTCTTGCACCATATGAAATAGTTTTAACAGGGAAATAAAAGCCCGAGTGCCAGCTCCGTTTGTTATTTATGTGAGAAGTGATAAGGAGAAGTGGCAGTCAATACCATTTAATACACTGATAAGGACCTGTAAATAAGCACAGCTAATTCTGTTGCAGTCGAATCATGTGGTTGAATATAGTGTGAATCAGGAAACAAGGATGACATGAAACCGCTTTCTTGTTTTTAATTAGAAAGACATCAAACACAAATCTTTCAGCTCTGGACATTTCAAAAGTTAACCAGACTCAGCTGTGTGGCCGTGGAAAAGTCTGATAACACCAATAGCTCCCACTTAGCAGAGTAAAGAATAGCCAATACTTTCACTGGGTGGAAAAGGTAGAAATTCTCAAATGACATGAACAGTTGGAGGGAGTAAGGCCAAGTATCGACCCGATGGTCAAATAAAACCCACAAAGGAAACGTGTTGCAGTATCAGGAGTAAAAGCAACATCAGATCATCCTGCTCTTCTTCTTCTTCACTGTTTGATAACGTAGGCTACAGTCGTCAAGACAACACTCAAAAAATGAAAGCTTGACTTTAATTAATAAAAGTCAAAAAAGTCAAGCTTCAGGTCCCACAAAGTTAAATTATATTAGTTGACACAGATTACATGTGCATGCCACTGTAAACTAACATAATTCAGTATGGTGGAACATGAAAACATGACTTTAATTAATAAAATTAAACAAGTCAAAGTAAAATTCTTTTTTCCTGTTCATGTATACGTTGGCAGGCCATAAAATAACATTTACGGTATATAATCATACTTGTATCTGAACTGGGTTTATCATGGCAAACTGACTATCATTGGGTTTTGGAGCTAAAGGCCAAAAGTCCTTGGGATGTCAAACATTTTCATGTCACTACTTAATCAATTAAGTAAAAACAGAATCAGCAGATTAATCCACAATGAAAATAGTCTTTAGTTGCAGCCTGTCGACTGCGACGCAGCTTATTTTCGCAAGGTGTGTGTGACGTGGTTGGAGGTTTGTGTGGTATGACAAATATTCAGGCAAAAGCGTCTCTATAAACATTGTTATATACACAGACACAGAAAGTCTTATACATAATAAGAATTTAGCACATTGCATTACTCATAGAGAGCAGTCTGTGCCCAGCATGTGTGCGAACTGTTTGCCAGGTAGTACTTGTTAGAAATTCACAGTTTATTGTGTTTAACTCTCCGCTGTTCCTGTGTAGGTGTGTGACATCAATGCTGTGTCTCCTGTACATGTGGGAGTGTGTGTGTGTGTTAAGCACCAAACCTGTTCACTCATGCTGTTGATGCCATCGGGGCCCAAAAGGTTCACGGCCTGCTTGACCAGGTCCGTCCGTCCACAGTTAAGCATCCTGAAGCCCAGGTCCTGCAGGAACTTGGCCTCCGTGGAGGCTGCGTCCAGCTTTCTGGTGGCACAGAAACAATCCTCCGCTCTGCAGATGGAGGGAGCAGATCCATTACTGTGATTTAAGTGGGAGATTATCTCCGAAATGGATTTTGAGATCTGCTTCTCACAACTTAAACACTCGCTGTTTTACATTAACTGCAAGTTTGTATTAAGTATTGAGCCGTTTGTGCTCAAACTCAATCCGCACTTCGCATCAGTAAACCCGTCACTTTACTTTGCTCCTTCAGGTGCCCTACTTTCTAGCTTTTCTGCAGGTGAGGCTTCTGCTATGACTCAATATTAGTCATTTTTAATCCAAGCTGTGAGTATGTGTCACTGCTGAAGTTCCCACAAAGGAACCTTGTCATGTTATTTGTCCAACATTTCCTGACAATTAGATCTGACATATGTGAGAGGTGTTAATTGCCAATTCACACCCCTCACTGTTTGATTTATTATTTCTTTGGAGGGATTTGAAATTTCAAGACTCTTAACCTCCAACTACAGCACAAAACTCCTGACTGACTGGCTTCATGACAAATACTGTGAATCAGGACGCGGAGAGCATTAGGCCGAACGGACACTGCACAGATCTGAGTTTCAGCCAGAGCGTTCGTTGTTTGACATGCAGTGCGAGCAGGGTCCCCATGCCTGATTAATTACTTGAAAGACGATCCTGCTCCACAACGATCAGATGGATTTCTGGCATGTCAGAAATGTAGTTCTACTGTCCCATTTCCACATGGCTGCTGTCAAAGTGGGCTTGTTTTAACATCACTGAAGTGATAATATACACATGTCACGGCCCCAACACTGTGTCAGTGTGGAAGCTACTGTGATTCACCTGCATCAAATATTTAGCTTTCAACTAACACAATTCAACAGGCCTCGAACCATGACTTTAATAAATCAAATTTACTGAAGTCAAACATTTCTTAGCACCATGACCATGTTAGCTTGCTGATTTGAATGTGATGGTGTTAAGAAATTCAGTCACAATAACTTAATCTTTATTAAAATCCACTTGGGTTGAAGATGTTGCAGTACTGGACAAATTACGTTTTCATCCAGTAGGAGCGTTAGAAGCGGCCGAGCCAGCAGACTAAATCATAGTATTGCTGTGTCTGCATGAACTTTGACCTGTCATAGCAGAAAAAGCACAGGTGTAACAAATAATACTGATCAGGCTCCTGAGCCAACGTGTGACTCGTTTTTTTATTAGTTACATCAGTTTCCTTAATGAGGCAGATTTATGACTCATCCTAGTCAGTGCCAGGAAGTGTCACTTCACTGCTGATGACACTAGAGACATATTTATAAAATCTGAAAAGTTTATTTTGTGCTTTTAACTCAGTTTCATCAGCTCTGTGTTATGACGAGAGAGTGGCTGTCAAACACAGAGTGAGATTAATAAATCAGAAGAAGGAACATTTTATTAGGATTTTGTACCCTAGGTGAATCTTGTCAGGTCCCACTTAGACTTATAGGTAAATGGGTAAAAACTCAGTCAACAAAGTCTGTTTTAAAAAATTACTTTCTATAGTTATCATATAATGTGGCTTAATTCACTGGGGTCGAACTAAATCAGTGTGGTTTGCTGTAAATATAATATTCTTACTTTATTTGTCGTGGTTCACAGTCCACACCGGGCAGCAGCAGCCTGGCTGCCTGCCTCACATCATCGCTGTCCACAGAGAAGCTTCGTCGATGCTCAGTGTGGGCGACCGCCACCCTGATCCACTCCATCAGCGGAGGCAGCACCAGGAACGGCCTGCAGGAGGAAA
This sequence comes from Helostoma temminkii, assembly GCA_900302695.1. NCBI lineage: Eukaryota > Metazoa > Chordata > Actinopteri > Anabantiformes > Helostomatidae > Helostoma > Helostoma temminkii. The sequence continues at coordinate 42,971 of OMLM01012661.1, forward strand.
CATAATGATTTACTGTCCTGGATGTAGAAGCTTAAATTCTTCAGCTAGACTAGAGACACTATGTTGATGAAGTGAAATATTAAAGATTAAACTAATTTATAACAACTAATTAATAAAACTAGCTCTGCCACGATGAGTCAAATCATTGATTAGTAAAAAAAAAAAACAACAAAAAACTAATCCAATTAATTTAATATAATTAAATTAAATCCAGTTATTCGAACAAAAATGCAAAGTTTGACGCATCAAGTTCTCAGATAGGATCATTTGTTTCTATTCTCTGTGTCATAATAAAAATAGTATCGTCTGGTTTTAGACTTTTCGTCACACAAAATTATATGTTTAATGAGATCATATTGTGCTTTTCATGTTCTGATATACATGAACATACATGAACGTGTGTTTGCATGCTGGCTGGTAGTAAAACACCCAGGTTCCAGTCTGGATTCATTTAGGCTGTAGCCAGTAGATACACTGCCCCACCCACTTCTCCAGGTGAGCTGCCACCACTTTGCTCATGGGTGTTCAGAGATTGGTGTGATCGCAAAAAGTGTATTTAAATTGTATTTATTTATTTATTTTTTTGGCTGTGAAGGTAAAAGACAAAACCCTTAAACCAATATAGATACAGTTACAGAGCAGCGACAGACTTTAGTAAATGTTTTCACTTCTTGCACAACCTGTCCTCGGAGGCACCAGGAGTTTTTGGCCTAGTGTGCTGCTATAGAACAGTGCTGTTCCAGCTGTACATGGGCTGGTGGAGGAATCGGATCGGTGAGTTAAAATTTTTTTCATGGGCACTAGACGTCTTTCACTGCAGATTATTGACACAGCTGCTGATTAGTGGTAAAGGATAGTGGTGATGAGGTGTTTTAGGGTTAGTGCAGCCAATGAGCAGTACAGTCTGAACAGAATGGGGTGGGGGAAGAGCTCCAACGAGTTGTTTCACTCTCAAGGCCAGAGAAGTTGTTGTTTAAAGCGGGATCTTAACACGTGTTTGCAGTTTTTGAACTTGAAAATCATACAATCTCGCATCAACTGAGCCCTAGAAAACCTAAATTAAAAATAATATGGCCGCTCTAAGGATATCACATTGTGACCTAGAATAGTGTGTTCATTATTTTTCACTGCCATCTGATGTTTTATTGATCAAATGATGAATCAGTTAATCCAGGACATAATTAACGTGAACTGCACACACACATAA
>OMLM01012661.1:44615-77697 GCA_900302695.1 Helostoma temminkii
GACATAAATCACCCCCCTCTCTCTCTCTCACATATACACTTTCATCCTTCCGCCTCACACAGTCCACATTCAGACATTCAACACCATTATATCAGTTCACTATCAGAATGATCAAATGTTGCACACAAGGAAATCAGCTTTGGGATCAACACTCGTTATGAAGTGCTCATAACATGTACTTTACACTTGAATTAATTAAAACATGCACTAATTATTCAAGTGCTTCACAAATGACTGACAAGAAAGCTAATACTAAAGTTAGTACTAAATATTTTTGCTTTGTTTGTTTCGACAATAATTGTGTTGGAAGTTAAACCATCTTTGCTTGACTTCTAATTAAAAGGTTAAAAGTTGTTGAATTATTGATGTGGTGCGACAAGGAATAATTGCTGCATGCAGTTTAATATCTTGCCTGTGGCCAGACAAACCGCGACAAACTCGTTATTAAAAGAACCAGACGGTCATTGCTCATCTGACCCGACAGTTTGGTTAGGATAACAAAACGTAACACAGATGGTTCAGAGGCGATTTAGAACGACTCAGAAGCAATTAAATAGGAGACAAAGTGTTTTTTAGGATGAAAAAACATTAGCAGTCTTTCTTGCTGAAATTGCTACTGGTTTTGAATGTGATATCTATCCCCTCGTTCTAGTTCTGCGTATCACAATGAATATTTCACTTTGACCCATGACAGTGATTTTCTTACCCAACACTCTACAGTAAAGTGAATAATCATATTTCCCAACACTATTTTATTTAATGCATTTAACTGAGGTTGACAGGAGAATGTATCCGACCACGCTGTGTTCTTGTTACACCTGCAAAGGTTTCTATTTTCTCACAGCACATGTAATGTATGGTATAATAATAATGTAGCTGATTACAAATGTTTGAAACAACTGGTCGTTGATTTTGTGAGGTGGGCATAAGCAAGCCTCTCATGTATAGCAACTTTCATTTTGAGCTAAAGCATAAACATCGAAATAAAGAAAAAGTTCTTATATTATAGAGCGATTTATTAAAATAAAAAAAAGAAAGAAAGAAAAGAAACTTTATTAAAGTTAAGGTTTCGGTTCCACCAAACTGAATTCTATTAGTTGAAAACAAATTAAGTTTTTGACTACCATAATTTAATTTTATGAAACCTAAACCTTGACAGCGCTGTAAAAAAGTATTTGCCCCCTTTCTTAATTTAAATCTTTAAAAAATATTTGTTGCACTGAAATGATTCAGGTCATCAAACAAAGTGTAATATTACACAAAGATAACCAGAGTTAACACAAAGTGCTGTTTTTAAATGATGATTACATTTATTAAACGAAACAAGCTGTTGAAACCTGCATGAAATGTGAAAAAATAATTGCCATCTAAACCTAATAACCTTAATCATGGATTTGCAATTTGCAATGAGTCTTTCACATCACTGTGGAGGAATTTTGGCCCACTCTTCCTTGTAGAATTGTTAATTTAGCCACGAGGCGTTGTGTTTTGGATCATTGTACTCCTCCACATCCCAAGTGTGCTTCAGCTTTAGGCCACAAATTGATGCCTGGACAGCCCCAGACCATCACACTACCACCACCATGTTTGACTGTTGATATGTTTATTTTATTAAATGCTGTGTTAGTTTTACGCCAGATGTAACAGGACGCACGCCTTTCAAAAAGTTCAACTTTTGTCGCATCAGTGAACAGAATTTGGTCTTGGTGATAATCAAAAATTTTTTTGGCAAATATGAGACGAGCCTTTGTTCTTTTTGGTCAGCGGTGGTTTTCACCTTGACATTTTTACACATTCTCTCTCTTATTTTTGAATCATGAACACTGACCTTAACTTTTACCAGGTAAACATGATTGTTAATGACATACACACACCTTAGAAATTCCAAGTTCTGAAAATGTCATAGCCAAACTTAAATAAATGTATTGTTTAGTATACCTTATATGAAATGACTTTGAAACAGAAATTTGAGGTAGTCTATACTAAATCAAAAGCACATCAAAAAGACATTATCAAGTTATTCAAACTCAAGTGTAAGTTGAGTTAACCTACACTAAATAATCTTTTATCAGTACTAAATACTCTTTCTAGTTCTTTCTTTAAGGCTATTGGTTTTCATGCTATTTTTAAGTAACATTAACTAATTTGAATTTAAAGTTTAAGATTCCTGGAGTGTCAACTTCCTCAAATCCAATTAAGACCACAAAAGAGCTGCTAACACTACCCCCAAACACTGACAGCACTTAAAACTGGTTTCCACTCAGGGGGGAATAATGAGACAGATGTGTTGTGCCCAGTAACTGATAATCTAGAAGTTTTGGAGAGAGCGTTAGAAAATGATACATACAGGTACATTAAGTAAGTACAGAAAGCTTCAGTCAACTTTGAGGAATATGCTACATTTGGGCAATGCTCATAGCATGATTCAACAAGCTTTAATGTTTTTATAAGCCGTCACTTTATCCCTTCTGAAGAAAGTGAGCATTGCAGTTATATTAAATATCCCAACACTGTGGAAACTTAAACTGCTGCAAACCCATAGTAGGTACAGTTGACGCCCAAGGACTGAACAGAATCTGTTGTTGAACATGAACCACTCTGAAACCATATTATGATCTGGTGCTTCATTCCTGCTGTGCTGTGCAGCGACTTATTTAAGCCTCTGAGGATAGGATTACAGAGCCTCACATCTCCCAGCAATCGGCACCAAGATCCACCACAAACGTTACTCAGGTATTTATGAGAAGTGCAAGGTGACTGTTTTATCTTGGAATGACATTTCTGAAAAATCTCTGAAAATGAAGCGCTTTGCAAGTTGTGGTGCTCTCAGGTGTCAGTTCAGCCACATTAACTTTGCACTGCGACGTGAACTCACTGAACCCAGAAGGATAAAAACAAGAAAGAGATCCAGAGATAAAAAATACTTTTGTTCTCTTCAGCTGTCTTTTAACAAGCATAATGTCAGTAAGAAGAAAATGTGAAATCACTTGTTAATGTCTAAGAGTGCTTGATTATTTTAAAAAAGAAGAACTTTTTAACTGAAGCTAATGGGTATGTTATTATGCTTTTCCTCCATGAAACAGGACTGCACAAAGATTTCTCCCCACATCCGCCTTGACAAGCTGTGTTTTATAGTAATTTAAAATAAATCTAAGCTATTTTTATTGAAGTTGGGTACAGCTAATACAAGCTGTTAGAGAAGAGGACCTTGTATGATCTTACTTCAGTGTAAATCCACACACACATCCTGGTACCATGAAATTGTTCACTGTGTTTTCAAAATGTGGTAAAATAGAATTGAATTGGTTTCTTTTTTATATATATTACATTAATATTTATATACTTTATCTTATTGTTTAATTTAAGAGTTAAATGATGTGGAGGAAAAAAAAATCATGCCTTTCCCTACAAACCCTTTTAGGGCCAACGTCATGACTACATCATAATTTAGCTTGAGGCAAATGAAAGGAAAACTGGAGGCAAACATGTTCAGTTCAGGTACATCATGTACCGAAAATATCACGGTGTTACATCACTGGGTGACAGAATTGAAAGAGCAATGGCTCTTTGGAAGTTTCATCGCCCGGCTGCTATTGTGAATAAATAATTTGACTGAGGCGATCATCAAAAATGTTCATGTTTTTAACCACACACTTCGTATCAGGTGAGGCTGAATATTGTCTCTGTTGTAGGTGGAAATGTCTAAAAGTCTGTCGTGGTTACGTGACATTAGACACTGGAGAAGTAAGAGGTATTATATATAAAACTGCTTTATGTTATGTCCTGAATAGATGCTACAAACATAACAGCTTTCTTGTTCTTTTCTCTGTGTCTCCCTCTGTCGCCATCCTCAGCATTCTTCTTCTGCCAATAAACTCATTTCTAATCCTTTACATCCTTGTCAGTCCCAGTTAAATCTCAGTATCTTCAACTTTGCAACCTCCAGCTCTGCCTCCCGTCCTTTTGTCAGCGCCACCGTCTTTGGTCCATACAACATAGCTGGTCTCACTACCATCATATAAATCTTACCTTTTACTCTCACAGATGCCTTCTATCACAAATCACTCCTCCACTCTTCTCCACCCACTCCACCCTGCCTGTACGTTCTTCTTCACTTCTCTAGCACACTCACCGTTACTCTGGACAGTTGACCCTAAATATTTAAACTCATCCACCTTCACCTCTTGTACTTCTCGCAACCACTCCTCCATCTTCTTGGGGGCTGGGTTAACATTTTGGCTAGCTAACGTTAGCTAAAGCTAACACTACTTACTGTTAGATAATGCAAAAATATTGTTAGCCAATGCACCTAGGAGTGAACTCATCTAATTCTTCTTAAGTCATATTCACCTACAACAGACAAAGTTATATAATCTTACATAATATGACCTGTCTTCTACAAACAGGCTTTGAATGACTAATTTGTTTGACTGTTTTGTTTGTTATGTTTGTTGTTTTTTATTAGCAGTATAAGTTGGTATGCAGTTATAGCCACTGAAGTCACTGTACATGAAATAAAGTAGTATTTTATTCAGATGTTGTTAAAATACAAGCCAACAAACCTGCTAGCAAGTGTTCGTGAACATGTTCAGGGGTGTTCACCTCTGATAGCTTGACTGGCTTTTCAGCTTAGTAAATCAATGCACTAGAAATAAATTACCACCATCTGATGGTATTAATTCCTATAGTGGCTTCTTGGCTCAGACGAACCTTCATCACCAGTTCTGTGATGTTGGCTTAGAGCGTCACAGCCCATACAGTAAATTCCCAGTTGCACTTGAGTGCAGGAATACTTTACTACTACTACTCTGGCCAGTGATGCTTGAATCGCTAGTGGTCGGGGTTGCTCCAACAGAGCACCTCGGTAGTGGAGTGGTTAGAGCTCTTGCCATGTAACTGTAGTTTCTGCAGTTCTGCAGCTAGGGACCCATACTGCTTGTCATAGCCCCTTCTCTTTCATTACTTCATTACTAATACAATCAACTAAATGCCCCAAAAAAATCTTAGCTGTTTTGTTTTTGCCTTGTGTGGCTGCACAAAACCTCATCCTGCTGTGCATTCTCCAAAACCAAAATAGGCCCCGTCGATCGATCGTGCTGTTTGCTTTGCCACTGGCGTCATCGGTTTCTCTTCGACGTCAGGGTTTGTTTCAGATCCTGCATTCTTGTTTACTTTGGCCTGTTTTGTGAGCCACTGACTCATAAAACAGAAATGATGCTTCATTGTTTTTCTTGACTGGATAAAGTTCATAGAGCTAAATGATTTTCATGACTCCCCCGGCTGGCAGTGTGCCCTCAGACGATCCTACTCATTCATAATAATTATCCTCTCAGTCTCATAAAAATGGTCCTTCTCTCTACTCTACATTAGTGCGCTAATGGCAAACAGAACAACCTTGGGATATGGCTATTATGGGCTTTTTGTAGCATCTATTCCTTAAAGCAAGTCATTGACTTTCTGCTCTATTTGTGTGCAGCCATTGTGAGTATATACCTTTTATGAACTCAACAACAAATGTGCTACGGCTTTACAGATTCTACAGTATAAGAAACGTTAATTGTGGTAAAATTAGGAGCAATTCTGTGTCACTGTTTCCAAGATTAGCTGGAAAAAAAAGGCTTTTAAGAACACGGCCAAGACGTCTGCACATTACATTAAATTAACTCATTTCATGACCTAGTGAGTTAAATTACATTACAAATCCATCAGTAAAGGTCCCTTTGTCCCTCATGACCCTATGCAAACCATAATGTCTCTGTCAAAAAAAAAAGATTTAAAACAGAACCACATACCCAGCTGAGAGAAACCATTTGGGACTGTTGTGTTTACCGTGTATGCAGCTGTGTGGTCCTTCTGTAAATTTGCTGTAGGCACATGTTTAATCAAGGCAGCAGCTTTCACATATTGACAAGCTGTGTTTGACTAGACTACATTCTTGTGCATCAGTTTCTCATTACACACCCAGCTATCATCATCTTTACACCTATAGTTTGCCAGGAATTTAAACTCTGGCAAGAGTTTTTAAAATAAAGCAATTTCACTGCAGCTTCACTGATGTTTAGCAGCTGGCTGACTAATGTGACAATGTGGACCTCCTCCTTTTTCTTAGAAACTGTGCTCTAACTGATGTCTGCTTCCTGAAAGACATATTTACCATTCTAGGTTTGAAAAAGAGGGAGGCCCAGTCTGGAACAAAAACACTGGGGATAATGTTATCCATCGATACACACCTCCAGCGACAACCCAGAGCTGGCACTGTAACAATTCCTCCTTTGGACTAAAGGTCTGGGCCAAAATATTATAAAATATATCACAAACCATAATCTACTGCACCTCTGGTACTATTTAACTTCCTCTAGAGCTTTCATCTATCTTATAGACTTCAAATATTGAACTGATTAAGCAATTCTTCTTCTTCCAAGACTAATTTAACAGCTTAGGTGTAAAAGTCATTCCATTCAATCCTTTTTCACCCCACAGACGATTATCTGACGCTTCCCAAACAACCCAAAATACAGTTTTATCTCATTTAATCATATTCTGTCTCCTGCTCATCCCGCTGTATTATTCAGACTCTATCTACTTGTCTCAAACCTTTCAGCAGAATGCGAAATAGAGAATTTTCTCCCCAGTGACTCAAGAGCCTGCTGGCGTGTCACTCCGCTTGACATTCCTTCTGGTCCCGAGAGGTTTTGAGGATGGAGTTTTATCTTGTCTGAGTGGAGGGAAAATGTTGGAATATCTGTCTTTCCATCCGTCCATCCATCCCTTCAAGTGATGTCCCTTTGGTTCCTATCAATCCGCTCAATGCCTAGAGAAGTGTCAGCACTGACCAGGCCACGCAGCATCTTATGGGATTGTTTGTAAGGCGAAAAATGTGCAACAAAGAAGGAGCGTCTGTGCAAACCTTTAAAACCACTATACATATTCTGGTAGTTGTGCCACTAATTGACAGCGTCAGTATGAAAGGATGTGTGTTTGGATCTAGATGGAAAACTTTTGGAATTCATAGAGCTTTTACACTGTGTACGTGCATCAGAAATCAGCATGATGGGCATTTTCTGAGATTGGATTTTGACTTATGCAAACACTTTATGACAGACAAAAGTCATATTCACAAGATGTTGCAGAAACAGTCCACATATCATAAGTTATGAGTTAGCAAATTGCCAAAATTAAATGAGGAAGATTTCCTAAATCCCAAAGCCAAAAGCCAAAAGTAGCTGTTCAGAGCTTGTGCCATTTAAAAAGCTTTTCCACCTGCAGCCAAGAAATTAATATCTTGTAGATATCTAGAACTTGGTATTCATGGCAACTGGACTTCTGTCAAAACGTTGCACTATACTGCAAGTGCTGTAGGGAAATATTACTACATACTTACGCATTTACTTCTCACATAAAGAAGGACAAAATGACATTTTGACTAAATTTGGTGGCAACAAAGCATCTGTACTTTTTTTGTCTATGCAAAGCTACGTCTAGTCACATCCTTTGAAGGTTAAAAGCATAGAGTTGCAGTAGGACACAGCTTTTGACAACTAATTTTAACCTTAACCCTCTGGGGTTAATGGACATGCCAACCCGTCCGAAGCACCCAACCAATCTAAGATGATCCAGTAGCCAGATGAAGACTCCTCTTGCTCCGCTTTTAACTTGTGTTGAAAGTGCAGACTTCCAACTCTATACTTCTAAAAAATGGTGTTGACGGTACTAGCAAAAACTGCAAATATCAACATGTTTCTTGTGTGTTTTGAGGTCCAATTTGTTAATACAGCGTGTCAAAATGACTATACAGTCACATATGTGACATAGTCCTGAAAGAATTATTACCATATATATGCATGATAAACAGTTTTTAAGATGAAATATTAAAGTAGTAAAAAAAAACGATCAAATGTACCCAAGACAACCATCAACAGTATTTTTACACAGCTGAATGAGACACAGCTGTAATACAGTTCTCAACCTGATGATCTAAACTGGTGAAACACCATCTTGTTTCCACAACTGCTTTGAAGCAAATACCTATTAACCTGTCCTTAACCCAAACAACAGAATTGTTTCAAAATGCTCCCTGACTTTAATCAACAAAACCTGAACGGTGCAATTGGAAGAGAAATTAATAATTTGTAGGTGCCACAGAAGAGCTGCGTGTTTTTCTTCCATATTTAACCGTTACTCCATCAATTATGCTGCGCTCCACTGGGAGTGCAGTTTATAGACAGAAACAACTTGGATAATGTAATTTTATGAGCTGCACCAGCTTGTGCCACAGTTTGACTCATGCAAACGGACCCAGCTACAGTCTTTTGGTCCTCGTCTGAGTTTAGAAAGAGTTAACAGGGAATCAGTTCTCAGATTTGGAGACTACCAGTTACTGTTGGACTCACCTCTCAGTTTGTAAGGTGACTTTGGAGGGTTCTACATTGGGGTTCTCCCATTCCATTTGTGGACAGTGCATGAAGTAACACAGGGTATAGAGGGCCTCAGGCTCCCAGTGCACCGTGGTGTTGGTCTTCTGGTGGACTGGAGTCCCATTGCTGGGGTTCTTGATGTGCAGAGGTTGCAGGTGGTGCATGGCCCGGGAAACCAAATCACCTGGAAGATATTTTTGTACATGTGATGGATTTTGTCAGCAGCATGTGATACAGAAATTCATTAAAGATGAAATAACAGCATTTGGAGAAAAATCTCAAAGCAGAAATACATTTCCTACATCGCTCGTTAGACACACGAGTACTCTCAGCACTTCTGTGATGACACCCTGTGATTCACTGTATATTTAGTCATACACATTTGCCCACACAATCCTTGCTGAGTAGGAAATTGCAGCCTTGAAATGAAATCTTATGACACCGTCTCTCTCAGTAAATTACTTAGAAGTGTGATCCTTTTTTATGTTCTCTTTATTTTTTTCTCTTTCGCCCCGTTTTCTTGACAATATGAAAGAGTCATGCTGAAACTGCAATATCTGTGTCACTAAGTATGTGTGTGTGTGTGTGTGTGTGTGTGTGTGCGCATGTCTTTATTTCCTTCTGTGGACAAATTTTGTTGAGGACATTTTAGCTGGTCCTCACAAGTTTAAAGAGCATTTTCAGGGTTGAGACTAGATTTTAGGGTTAGGGTTAGATTTCGGTTCTGTTTAGGGTGAGGTTCAGGGTTAGGCATTTAGTTGTGCATGTGTGTGTGTGTGTGTGTGTTAAATACTAAATGAATGTGGGAAGTGTTTTTAAGGTTTGTGAACTTCCTGTCACTGGAAACAATTAATGGGGCAAACTCATGGGACAGACAGATGTTAGGTGGTGATTTAAAAGGACAGTTCCCAATTTTTTGTAGAAACTAAGTAAGTTCAGGAGGTGAAGGATTTGATTTGCATAAATATAAACTGTATCTAGTCAGGTAGGAAACAGTTGTGCAGTTTTTTTATGTACACCACCAGATGGCACTGCCCCAGAGGGGATATCGTGGTGAGCACAAAGGACGCTGGGAAGGACTTAGAGCGCCACAGACTGTTTTTCTTTTGTATTCAGTGTTTTGTTTTTTGCTGTCGGACAGTTTTTTGTTTGTTTGTTTCAGAATAAATAGTTGAGCCTTGGGCCAGTTTATTTTCACCATGCCACATTTCAAAATATTTCTTCAAACTTCACCGTATTTATTTTATGTGGCTGGCAAAGACTTTGGCTTCGAAAAAAACCTGACCAATAAGTGATTTGGAATTTCAGGGATATTTTTAACGACCAAGACTTTTTTAAACATATAACATTTATGCACCTCAGTGCTGTAAGAAGACCAGCGCAGAAAAATTCTGAACTATTCCTTTAAGGACAAAAATGAAAAAACAGCAGGAATGAAGGCTGACTGCTGCATCACCTCACTCCGTCAGGGCCAAAACGTGGAACATGAACACATTGCACAAACTACAGCCAAAGATCAACTAGAGTGCAAGTGTCATCATTCAAAGCAGAAGCAAGGCAACATTTGCTTACCAATTTCACACCTCTCTCATTCACCCCAGATGGCTTATGACTTCTAATCTAGAATACATGTTTGAAAATAAGCTGCAAATGTCACTGTTCTTGTGCACCAAAGCAGAACAGTCAATCAGGGTGTTCTCTCTCAACGACAGGAACCGCTGCTGCACCGGGCTGGATGTGCTGAAATGTCTGAAAGGACTAAACATGGTCGCAACATCAGCCCAACATGTGTGCGACCCTGGTTACAAAAAGTTTGGCCATGTGTAAAGTTCCATAAAAACAGAGTTCAATGTTTTGGGAATCTTAAAAACACATATTTTATTCCCAATAGAACATAGAAAACATATCAAATGAAAATGAACCATTGATGGCAGCAAAACGTCTCAAAGAGGCAACAAAAGGCTAAAGTGGTACCAACAAGGAAGAGCTGGAAAAACATGTTACAACTGATTTGGTTAACTAGCAACAGGTTGGTAACATGACTGAGTAGAAAAAGAGCATCTTAGAGAGTCAGAGACTCTCAGAAGTAAAGATGGACAGATGTTCACCATCTGTGAAAGGCTGCATCTACAAATTGTCCAACAATTTCAAACTAATGTTCCTCAAATTAAACTTGCAAAGACTTTATTATTTATTTATCATTCATCATCATCTACAGTTCATAATATCAAAAGATTTCAAGATCTGGAGAAAGGTGTAATGTTGGATGTCCATGACCTTTGGGCTCTCAGACGGCTCTGCATTAAAAAGAGATGTTGCCGTGATGGACATCACTGCACGGGCTCAGAAATAGTTCAGAAAACCATGGTCTTTGAACACAGTTCATCATGTCCAAAAATACAAGTAAGAGAGATACCATGCAAAAATGAAGCCGAACATGATCCAGGAAGGAAGCTCATTTAAAATGGTCTCTGGAAAACCAGAATAAACCAGAATCATCATTTAATCACATTGCAGGGACGAAAATCTTCAGACTAATCTCAGACATGTTTTAGTAGCAGTGGCAATACTGTACGGTAGTTAGTCTAAGAATGAGAGTGATACCTCTTAACTGCCGTGAAGATGAATGTGCATTTGAGGTGATAATAACGTTAAAGTGCAGTTTTAACGTTACTGATTCATTAAAACTTCAGCTATTCTAGTGTAGTTGTGACAAGATCTGAGATACAAGAGGACAAACACATTAAAAATCCTCATAACTGAACAGTTTTTAATGAAAACTATAAAAGCCACAGTTTTTCTGGGCACATTCTCCCCCATCTTCTGTGTGATCCACTGCTTTTAGTATTCACCCATTTGAAGCTGTGCCTGGGCACAGAGGGAGCAGAACAAATGAAAGTTAGAAGAAATTTCACAATTCTGATACTTTTGAACACCAGAGGAGGTATGAATTTCAAAGCTTGATATTCAGTAGCTCTGTACTACAGAGGCAGATCTTCAAGCTTTGACATTTACAAAGTCATAATTCTCTGATTTAGGATTGTTGGCAACTTTATGGCAGTTTTCATTCAGGTCATTAGTGATACACTTATAATAATAACGAGGAAAATGCTGCAGCCTGAGCCTGCACGGCCGATTTCTCAGAAAAATTAATAATCCTATTGATTAAATTATTTACTCTGTGTACTGGAACACCGGATGTTTCAGGCTTATGGAGGAAAACGGACACAGAGTTTGACACTCTGAAAACAGACTCCAACACAGCTTGAATTCTCTTATGCTGTGGACAAATTCATGAGGTACAACTGAATAAAACAATATGTGCAAAATCTGAAGCTCTGAGCTGCACTGCAGTAACACACACACACACACTTACACACACACACACTCTTGATCTTGTTTGATTGTTTGTTCCAAAAATACCCAGTCTGAAAAAAGTTGGCTGCCTCGAAACCTGATTCCTTAGACAGAATGACATGGAGAGTCTGAGCCCAAGGTTCTCCATCTGTCAGGCTAAAAACTCCTGACAGAGTTCACGGGCAGTCAGACGTAAACAGACCATGTCGCTCTCAGCACAGTTTGAAGTCCAACTCCAAGGAGCCACATACCAAGAAACAATAAAGTACATTAAAGAATTATTGTGTTGAAATGACTGAGCTGAATATGTGTTGTGGGATGAGCCTTCCTCTGCGCTGGTGTTAGGAAAACGAGATTATGCATCACTTAGTGAAAGGAGTCAGATGCAGACATCATGGCTGGACTCGCTCAGTCTGTGTTACAGTTACAATTCATCACATCGTTAATGTTTGGAAGCTAAAGCCGGAGCGCCATAGATTCTACGATTTGATTTATACTTCAGAGTTCAGTCCAGTAGCACCACCAGATATATCGTACATGACCAGGCCCTACTGTACTTTAATCATATTCCTCACTGTGTGGATGTTCTTTAATTTACTACACACACACACACTTTCAGTATATAGGGACTATGAGAGGGTATCAAAGAGATGTGACCAGCTTAGGTAAATCAAACCTAAACTCACATTTGAACTTATTTCCGCCTTTTGCATCATTATTTGGAGAAGAGCTTTGGCTGTTTCTTAAGAAGAAATTTCACTGCACTGGCCCAAGAGATTTTAGTTTTTATCTGCAGGTGTTTATGTTTCACTCTATCGATGAATACATACTAATGCCAGGTGCAGAATGGATGTCATAGATGGCTGGTACATGTAGTCTTTGTGATGTGTTCAAGTTCCACTTGTTGTCTCAGATGAGTGTAATGGCCAAACGTGATAGATTCTGATGCAGATGAGTTTGTGCTGTGTTTTCCTTCAGTAGCAACACAGCCACATCATCATTGAATGATGTTGTTCTTGTAGAGCAACAAACTCAGACTGTTACTACTGACTGTTAATGTTGGCATCTTTGAGTTGTCACCAAGTTGTGTTTGCATTTCATTGTTTTTTACTTGGTGGATCTTTATGGTGCTTTACCTTCTGTAATGAGAGGTACACAGAAAAGCTCAAAGTTATCAAAATGAACCTTTTCGATAAGTGATGCAGTGATTAAGACAATAATGACAATCAATCATTAACTGCAGCTCAGTCATAAACACAACTCTATGCTCTATAGCTAGCAACAAAATGTTTGAGGTGCACAGTTGAAAAAAACTGGGCAGAGAAAACTCCCCAACCTACTCACTGTACGTTTAAGTAGTCGACTAGTGGGATTAATATTAACAGAAGAAGTGAGACATTAATAAGGATTAAGGAGGGAAAAGGAAAAAAAAGGAGACTGAATTATGCATTTACATTACGAGACACTGAGCTCAGTGAAAAACAAAATGAGCTAACCATGAAAAAGACAAGGGAGAACCATTATCTACAAGAAGGGACAACGCTCCCCTGAGGTTTGCAGAGCTTTCTGAGCAAAAACCGAACTCGAAAACCACACCGCATCCATAAATAATACACAACGTCGGGCTTTTTACCACAACAAACATTCAAGTCTTACAAACAGTCAAACCGCTGCTGTCCCTCCGAGCTAGAGACGGCACCGGAGACAATAATCAAGCTTTCTTTGCCTTCATTAATTGTTTTTGTGACTTTGTATTTGTCAGCAGGACAACATTTCCTTGTTTGGTTTAATTACCTAAGCAACACTCCTATGGGGTTCATGCTTCATCTCATCTGAATTAATCATAAGGGACAGCTTAGTGTCTTCCCTTCTCCCAGCCAAGTCCTTCGCATTTGGAAGGACTCTACAGAACAAAACTTTGTTCTCAAATCAAAGAGAAAGGAAGGAGAAACAGCAGAGAGCAAAAACTCTGCTGTAACCAAATGTCAACACTAAACTGTCAAACAGCAAAACTATGTTATAGGAACAAACTACAGGACTTTCCACACAGGAGGAATTTCTGTTGATGTTACAAGTATATTATTAACTTTACTAGTGGGTTAAATATTACGTATACATTGAGTTGTTTCATTACCTGTATTCTGTATGTATTTCAATACTACTACTTGTCAGGTAACAGTACAGTACCACTAGAAAACAGTCAGTTTGTGGTTTAGATCTGTGTATCTTTTCTGAAAAAGTCACTGTGACCTTTGACCAACAACTTCCAACCAGTTCATTGTTTTCAAAATTTACAATTTACAAAAATTAAGAAATAAATAAATCTAAATGCTTTGAAGACACTGCTTAAGGCAACAGACGCCTCAAAATTCAGTGTTTCTCTATTTAACGTCTGTACAAACGGCCATATTAAGGTTTCTGTACTGAACTAAGACGCTCTTCATAATGTAATTCACCTCACAGTGTGTACTTTTTGATTGGCCTCTGTTCAACAGGTACAATAAAGCACATTATAATTATGTTTGAATAGCGAGAAGCCACAGGGAATGTGGTTCGACTTAATGTACCTGGAACAGTACGTTTACTTTGATGGACAGTAATATAACCGTCATAATTTCTTCTTCCAATAAGCGCGAAACCCACAATTACATTTAAGTAATGATTTTGAATATAATAATGTGGTTGTAAAGTAAATAAATGTGTGATTATATTTGGCCAAACAGGTAGGTGTACCATATATAGAGAGAGAGAGAAATGTGAAAACGCGTGAGTATCAGCAGAATACAATGCTGCATGGGAAAAATGATACACATTTGAAATACATTGTTCACATTCTCCTTAGGTTTTCAACACCCAGAAGTCATGAGCTTTGCTATTAGTAAATTACACACTCCTCCTTCAGTCTACAACACATTTTTTGTCATTGTATGTAAAGGGTGGTGGTGGTTTTAAGGTCTAGATGTCACTGTAGTAGTAGTATTCAAACCTTTTCCTCCTCCACTTCAGGGAGAAAGGTGAGGAAATTATTACTGGGAGTTCTGATGGAGGTCAGAGAGCAAATTCAGGAGGCAGATACTCAGCACTGAGGCACTTCTGGGAAGGAGGAACCCTGAATCTATCAAAAGAGTAAACGTGTTAATGAAAATTAGATGCACATCCACATTTGAATGAATTCATTCTTACAGTGGACTCAATGCAAACTACTTGGTAACCGCATGCTCAAATGTCGAAACCATGTTGAACTGGGACAGGAGTTAGGTCCAGGCACAAAACCTTCAGGGTTAAGTTAAATTAACAGACAAAACCAGTACTCACTGGGTAAAAAACAGTAAAGCTGTCGGCTGTAAAGTCAAAACATTAACGTAAACATTACATTAACTCTGTTACATTTACTTGAGAGCAATGCTGTGGTGTATGGTGCAGTAAAACTGCTAAGAGTGGCACCATACTTTACTTTTACTTGAGCAGATTTGTGAAGAAGAAACGGGCTTGTTACTTTTTTATTCTACACATTAAATATTCTTTATATTTGTCACCAGTGGATCTACCATATGACTGTGTTTCACCAATCAGTCGCGGAAACGATAATCACATGACTCAGTTTTGCCAATCAGACGTAGCCATGCAGTCACATGACCACACACAAACTGTGGTGCTGAGCGGAACAAATAACAACTGTGTCCAATGCTAAAACTGAAGAGGAAGAACATCCCTGGCCTGATGTTTCCCTTACACCCAGTGCAAAAGAACAGCTTTATAATGTGTCTTCTCCTTCTGTCAAAACAAGCCGACATTTCTGCAAACAAAAACTCAACGAGCCTGCTGATCCATTTGTTGGGCAGGTGAATTCACAGTGTACAGTACATTTTATCACTGGAGTAGTTTGCACTGTGCAAACATACACACGTCACCTACAGCAGGTTTTAAAAGCTTTATGTTGTTTATGTTTTTACTAATTCTTTAATTTATTTTTTTAAAGTACCAGAATTTGCACATTGTTATATTTTTGTCTGATTATATAATTTCTAAAAAAATAATCAGACGTTACAATCAAACAGTTACTCAGTACATGAGTAGTTTTTTTAACCAAATCTTTTACTTTTATTTCTGTAATTAC
This sequence comes from Helostoma temminkii, assembly GCA_900302695.1. Lineage (NCBI taxonomy): Eukaryota > Metazoa > Chordata > Actinopteri > Anabantiformes > Helostomatidae > Helostoma > Helostoma temminkii. The sequence goes on from OMLM01012661.1 coordinate 60,504, forward strand.
TCTTACTTAACTGCTTTTTACTTCTATTTGAGTGATATTATTTGAAGTAAAGCTGCTCTTACTTGTACAATTATTGGCTACTCTACCCACCTCTGGCTAAAAGATGCTAAAATGCTGTGTAGCCCTGAGGAGGACTGCAGAGCTGCTAACTGGGTGATAATAATCTGCTGGTTCTTATACATGTAATATTCTATAGTAAATTAATCTGTTAATCCACTGTCATTCCAAAAGTAATGATTATAGCCACTTTAACAGGGATGTGAAGTAACGCAACGTTTAGCATTGAGTATTCCTGTTTTGTAGAAGATGATCACGCCAGATAACTGATTTTAAGCCTTTATGGTGTTAAACCTGCTTATTTCCAGAACCACTTTTAAACACATTCCAGCAAAGACAATTACCAGTGAAGTCCGTAATTCAAGAAGAGCAAGTTGAGCCAGGTTCTTATCAAACGTGGCCTCAGATATCACTGCAAGACAACTGTTATGTTCTCTAATGGAGGACTGAGATGGAAGACTCCTCCACTGTCCTCTGACACACTGTCATGGCCTACAGCTCCCCGAGGGTCGAGCTGAGGACATTTAATCATCACTTGGTAATACGACCAAGTCACAGCTCTGCCTCTGGGGCACATTAGCAATTCCATGGCAACTATTAATCACAGTCAATTACAGGACATGTCATCATCAACCTGCAACTACCAGATACTTTTACCAGCCCTGTACATGTGGAAATTAATCACCAGTGGACATATTTAATATGGGACATGCGAAGAAAGGTCAGTGGTAAGCTTCCGTGTGTGAATAGATGGGAATCCATTGACAGATTTGGTTGCAGTAGCTGCTTGTTAAATATATTTAACACTCTCACATCGGTGGTTTAATAACCCAAAGTCACACTTTTGTAATAACCTGGCAAGGATGTAATCAGAGGCTGAGTGGCCATCTGGAGCACTGGGAGTTTACCTGCTGGGCCGGTCGACCTGTGAGCCAGCACCGGGCAGCAATGAAGCAGAAGTATAAAAATATACCCATGTGTTTGTTTTTTTTTAGTTTGTTCTACTAGAGAGAAGCCACTCTAGAGGGGAGAGAGCGAGAGAGGACCCCTGATTCATCTTCTACTCTGCCTTTTTAGACACTGAACTCATAACACACAAAATAAATAGCAACAATGGAAAATCTGCAACTGCAAAGGTGGAGATTGGGAAAAAAAAAAACTAAGAGAGAACAGAAAGTGCCTTTCTACGAATCATACACAATGATTCATTCATTTTAAAACACCAGACATCAGTGCAGCACTAGTAGTGTTCCACTGCTGAAAATATCAGTGCTCACCTGAATGACTGAAACAGTAAGAAAAAGATGAGTCTAAATAGGTAAGAGCGACACAATAAAGAATTTTTTGATCCACTCAGGAGCAAAGTAATAGAGAATATGAGCCAGCACTGAACTGAATCTGCACACACAGTAAGTAACTCACAATATTAAAGCTGTGTTAATTAAGGTTTTCATTTTCACACTGAATCTACAGTAATGACAACATGCAATGAGAGTATTAGCACCAAAGCCTGCAGCTCCACACAGCTTTATTAGGTAAATTAAAAGACTTTTACTGCAAATTCTCATCTAGCCAGGTCCACATGGCAACAAAGTTAGCAACTAGCTGCTGGAAGTACCCAGCATTTAGCAGCTGTGACATTTTTTGGGAGTTGGTGGAGACCAAACCAGAGCTAAAAAAGGTTGAGACTGATTTCTGCATTCAATAGATGACTAAAAATTAACCCAAATCAGCGCTAATGCTTCCTTTTGTCTGTAAATCTGCAACTGCTTGCTAACTAGATTCAAATAATTTTTATATATTACACTCATATTTCTCATTCAGTGCTGGAAATTCCAGTGGTGGAGTTATCTGGAAGGATGCTTTAAAATGTCTGTTTGTGAGGCACCATGTTGAATTCCTCCGCATCTCACAGCCAACAATCACTCAGATGGTTTCTGGTTGATAAATGACTCAACACTTGCCGTAGGGATGCTATCATTTTTCTATGAAGTTTGTCAGTATGCAGAATCAACGTATCACTCACATTATGAGGGTGTTTGATCATTAAAACTTTCTTGTTTGTTCCCTTCTTATGCAGATGCTGTAACTTTAAAAAGAATTGTATTAAAATATAATGTACAGCTGCCATCCAGCCTACACCAAATAATTCAGTATATCTGGGGGCAAGCACTTACTGTACAGCACTGCAGCAGCAGGAGCATTTTACCATCTGTTTTACCATCTGTTTTACCCCAGGGTCCTTCAGATGTACAGGATAAATCATAGAAATATTTGTTTTTATTTACAAATGCTTATAAAAAACCTGTCACGGTTTCCAGCCAGCCTCTCTTGCTCACATATAAGCAGGTTTGCGGTACTCTACCAGATTGTCTGCATTCATTACCTGAGGTAACCTTCCAACGTCATCCTTGTCTGAGTCGAGTCCAGACCTAAACTCTCACAAAGACTACATTCATCCACACCCAAAAGGGTAGATTCTCTATTTTCTTCTTCTCCATTTAAATTAAAATACATTACCAGTGGCAGAAAGGGTCAACCATCCAGTGGCGGTCACTTAATTCCAGTCCTCCCAAAAGGAACTCTCAAAATGAAGATCCCATGATGCAATATGCTGTAAAACCTCGTGAAATCCTTATTTAGGAAATTGTGAATGTCTCTGCATCATACATCTCACTGTACTTGTGCCATGGAGCCCAACATCCTCCTGAAAATTAGAGTTCAACAGTAGGTTCACTCTTAGATGACTGAGAGCAAAAGCAATGAAATGACACTAGAAAATCCTGATGCACTGAAACAAGGTGCAATGGCTCATTTATAGAAGTCAGGGACCCGTAGAACAACTATTATGAATCTGGGGACTTCTGTGAACCAGAAGAGATTTTTGAAACGTAGCTTCGTTTTCTCTCATCTTATCTTAGTTTTTCTAAGTATTTCTAGTCTGTGGTGGAAATGAAGCAGGAGATTATGCTTGGCATCTCTTTTGTTCTATTGTCATCATCTTTCCTGCAACTCACAGGAGAGGTCTCCTAAACGAATGCCACTTTATTCTGTCTAATGGCTCTTTTAGGGACTTTAATAGTGCTTCTGTGAACATCTGCCAAAGCACTACTCCAGACTGCCGCAGTGTGTAATAAATAACTTAAGTGTGGATTTGATTATTCACTGTATCAAATGTACTTAGAAAGTACAGCATGGGAACCTACCAGCCCTGCTTTTTACTAAAACATAGAAACGATTCAAAAGTACATTTTGTCAAGATAAACCTATGTGCTTGTTCACACTACATGGCAGCAACGGCTTATGTAAAACAGGGAAATGTGAGTGCAGTAAATAAGTGTGGGTAAAAACACACAGATCTGTGAGCATACACACATACACATGGGTTTGAGTAAAATTCTGGAGTAACATCAGCATGCTAACATGCTAACAGCAGCGCTACCAGGCCAAATCTGTAGCAGGTTCGATTATGAACATCAAGGTGCATCTTCTGGTAGTTTCTGGCCACAACTGGATGGATCATGGTATGGGTTTTTTTTTTTCAGGGTTTGGACTAGGGCCCCTATCTCCAGCTAAGGTCACTCTTAATGCCTCAGCACACCAAGACATTTTGATCAATGCTATGCTTCCAAATTTGTGGCAACAGTTTGGTGAAGGTCCTTTTCAGCCCAACATGACTGTGCCCCAGAAGATGAAAGGGCACAAAATCTTGTTGATAAAGTAAATGTGGTGCAGCGTTCATACGGCTGAATACTTTTGTCCATATAGTGTAATTGCATGTATAGGTGTATTAGGCCTATATTTGTGTAACTTACATTGTATATGTAAGGTAAAGACAGGTGACAGAAATGAGATGTTAGTTTGCAATGAAGCTCAGGAGAAGAAATTTATATTTATATATCGAAGGCTCAGCTACAGCAGTTTTCAGGCAGAGTTATTATACTATCTATGTGATAATGTGTTCCTTCCTTCACTCTTTTGTTAGTAAATTAGACAAAGATTTGACTATAATCCTGACCAGTTAAGAAACTCCAATAAAATAATATCCTGTACAAAAGCCAGAAACATATTATTTCTGTGAAATAATATCAAACATAAACACAAATCTCTATGTTCTCAGCTAAAGTTTTAATTTGACCTTGGGATAATTCTCCTATGTGTAAGAGTTTGGCTACATAAAAAGCTTTTTACAGTAATTGGATGATGAGTCTGTGACAAACTGTCTCTGTGTGGATTTGGAGAACAATACACTCCTTGATGTTCAGTCAATATTCCAGCAGCTATTAGACCATTTTCATCAAAGTACTGCTGCAAACAGCTGTTGGTATTTGTCTACAAACATCTGTCCTGTCTTCTCTTTTTTCTTCTGGAAACGCTGAGGTGAAAACGAATAGGAGTCTGTTCAATTCAACGCCTTATTACCCCCAAACGTCCATTAGCTTTCTTTTCCAAAACACTCAATTACTGAGTCTGTTATCTCCCAGCAGCACTGCTGTTGAGACAGAGTCTGTGGCGCAGTGTCCGTCTCACTGCAGTGGGACTTCAGTGCAAGTCGGATCTCAAACGCGGAAAACTTCGTCTCGTCTCCGAGCCACTGAAGTCACAAGTAGTTAAGGACCTGGGAGAGTCATGCTCAACTCTCATATCTCAGTCTGATATCTAATAATTATTAATGAAGAACATCTGCCTGCGGGTGTGTTAAACCCCTGCGGAGAGGTGTTGCACACTTAAACACTTACGCACACGCTGGTGCAGCATCTTGCATCAACCTCATTGAAAATGCAACACATAACAATAGATTTTAATTAGACTGCAACACCTAGAGCGTACGACAACATGGCAACGGCACGATCGAATGTCCACACTGACGAGACACTTCAACTGAAGCCGCTGACCTTACACATCGACAGGAAACAAAGTAATCCCCACTTAATCTCCAGTCGAGGCGAGTTGATGGTTATTAAATTCAAGAGTTCTCAGTCAGTGTTTGTGTCCTTGTGGAATAAACCTCCAAAGAACACGAGTCGAAAAAGCAGCACATCGTTTAAAAGTCTGTGTTTGTTGCGGTATAAACAGCTCAACCATGCTGCTGTGCAGTTTTCTGTAGGAAATGGAGTGCACAGTGGTTTAAGCATGATGGGTCATTCTTTAAGTGAAACTCTTCAAAGGCTCTGCTCCATTTTTCCTCCCAATCCGTAGCCACTGGCCAAATCTCCATGTGGTGTGTTTTCATTTGTCAAGCAAAGTGCTGAGATCTTTATCTGCGTCTGTCCTTGTTCTTCTTTTGTGTTTTGGAATTGCACATCGGCCTTTGGAAACTTTGTCAATGGATTAAAGAGAACAAAAGGACACCCAGTAATATTTTTGAAGAGAAAGCCAAGGTGAATAACAAAGCCATGAATGCAAAGTCGATTCTTGTGTCCTGGTTGGAAATGTTCTTTGCAAACAGACACTCAGGGACACACGCGTGTTGACTTTTATAGCGGCTCAGCTTTACATGTTTACTGCTGTGGGGAAATAAAGTCTGTCTTTTAGAGCTTTAAAGTGTGTTGAAGAAAAAAAAAAGAGTGGGAAGCAAATTTTAAAGGTTGTGTGACCACAAATAAAGTCAGTTAAAAACATGAGTGGACACAACCAGGCAGAGTCAGGTGAAGACATGCCTGTCTGAGTCCATGTCACGATTCCTGCCCTGGTTCTGTTGACCGATTCATTCTGTCTGTCTCCGCTGTCACACACACTTTCACACCTCAGGTTCCTGTTATTTTCTGGACATTTCCAAGAACTGCTGTTTCCTGTTCAGGCTCCAGATGCCCACAGATTTTCTCTCTTCCTGCTCAACTGCACTCCTGCGTGTTATTTCCTCATTATTCCCCCTGTATATACGCTACCTGCTTCGCACATGCTCTCCTGCGTTCTTACAGCCATAGAGGTTTGTTTCGAAGCTTCTCTCTGACCTGCACCTTTTGTTTACCCTCTGGACTTTCTTACCCCCCATTTGGACTATTTGCCTGCTGATTTCCGCTCTCTGCTTTGTCTCCTGTTATGCTGACCTGATTTTGTTCGCTGCTTTTGTATTTATTAAAGCTCAGCGCCTGCCTCTTGCTTTCCGCCTGTCTGTGCTTGGGCTGGTCCCCAGATGCAGTTTCCCAATCTGAAACATGACAACTTGCAGATGTTTCAACGTCAGCTTACTGTGTGTTAAGGCTTTATGTATAAATATAGTAACTCCACTTCATACACACACAGTAAAGACAAGGAACCAAACCAGAGATAATAATTATTATTTTTTTAATTAACATAAATATCTAAGTTTGATATTTTCAAGCTAATTCAAGTTAAAATTCAGAACTTGGAAACATAAGTCGTTCTGACATGAAGTCACTTAACATCACTCAACTCATAAACCTAAGTTAAAATTAAATTAAATTAAACTAAAACTTTCCAGAGACCTACCAGCATGCAAATAATCTTTTCAGTAGTTTAAAGAAAACAGTCATGGTGAAAAGTTGCTGTGTCAAACTGCAACAACATGATACTGTATCAATCAAGATAACACTTAGTTGTAGTTAGAAGAACAAATTGCATTAGTTGACTTGATAGTTGATTTGTTAGCCTTTCAACTCATATGTTTAAGTTATATTTCACAGTGTAGGAATATGTTCCATATCTTTATTTATTGTGGAGCGGTGCCAGACTCACAGAACAACCTGGCTGCGGTGCAGAGTTTGAGCCACGCTCACCTTCCTAACCAATCACAGAATATTAATGATTTCTGCATAATATGTTTAGCAACTTTGCATTTATTGTAATTTAAATTAATTCATTTAATGTAATACCTGAACCTGAACTGTGCAGATGTGCTGGAGCTTAGCGCTAACGTTAGCTTAAGTTGCATATTGTAGCTTTAATTTTGCATATATACTTTCTCCTTATAAAGCTTTAACATTTGTGAAATAATTTTACCATGCATCATACAAGCAGCTCTACAATATTTACACAGGGTGAGATTTTTAAACCCAAGTTTATGTATTTTTTATTTCAGCAAATTCAAACATTCAGTTTCATTGTTTCAGTTTAAATATATCCGACAGCCTTTGGCTTGTTGGTTGATTTTTACTAGAATTTTAAAAACATATCTTTTTGTTTGAACCAAACAAATGTTTTTTTAATGTAGATTTGAGCTGCAAACACATGCATAGTAGGAGTTATAACTCTCAATAGAGAGTTATACTCAACCCTGAGCTTGAATTATTTTATTAATTAGCTGAAGCATTGCCCTATATCATTGTAGTATTAATTATATTTAAATAATTACAGTTCAATGTCAAGTTAAGTACACGTTATAGTACATTTAATCTTTGGTAGCTGTAAGAAACTGTATTAAAAAGGTTTTAGTCTAAATGTGATTTGACATTTAAATGACCAGAAACATACTGAACTGTATAAATAAAAAGTTTATGGGCTGAGATGAGTGAGACATTAAAACATAAAAAAACAACGGACCCAGCCTCATGTAATTGCTGCAGCATTAAAGCACAAATCCAAAAGATTATTCCAGCATGTGTCTTTTGTGCAGAATGAAGATGTGCGTGTGCAGTGTGTTTGCGTCAGCATGCCCTCACCGTCCTCCTAAAGGTGCTGGGAGACAGATAAGGGAAATGACTGTGCCCTGTTCCAGTGACTGAATGAGCTAGCATCATCTTAAAAACCCAGTCAACATTTTCTGAGCCACAGTGACTCTGAGATGGACAGACACGGGGAAGTGAATGGCACTGCAGATCTCTGACAGGAGGAACCTTTTCCCAGCACATCGACGGACTGTTCTGCTTTGACGTGTCCATTAAAGAAACACTGCAAAGGTCATATCAACAGAAAAAGTGGTCAAATGAGTAAAAATGTGCTTAATAGTAAAAACAAACTACGTTTAACTCAAACTACATCACTCTGTTTATTGACTAGATAGAAGTTTTCATCCTGCATCTGACTCACTCATTTTCTCCTTCTAGCTGCACTCATGCTGAGAAATGGGTCAGACTGTATGAGATTAGGAAAGATGATGCATGGCGAAGCAGGAGAAGTAGTTTAACTCTAATATAATGAAAAATGAGAATAGCACGGATGGTCTCAAGATGAAACGTAACACCTCCCTCGGCCTATGTGTGAGTGAAGCTTTCCCATTATCCTGTATTCATACAGTGACTGTGGGATAATGGAGCAGAGACGATGGGATGGTGGTCTGATTCGCAGCTTTAAAAAGCAATGACGTTAATGAAATATCAAATGCACATTGTTAATAAAAGAATAGGAAGGATGTGCTTTTTAATAATGGCTGATCTTGAGAATAATGCCTGTTTGTGGAAGGAAATTTGCAGCATATGGTCATAAAATATAAAAAAAGAGCATAAGCAGATGCTCGTGTGCTCCCTGGTTTTCTGTGAGCAATCACTTCCTGGAGAAAGAGAAATAGCATCCCATCGCTCTGCAATTTTCTGTACCCTTTCAAACTGGCGCACAACTCCTGCAGCGTTGCAGGAGGAGGGGGATTCCTCCATTTGTGAAACCCACTCAGCCTTGAAGAATAACTGCTTCTCCTCTGTGTCTATGCACAGCAGAATTCACAATGACTCATTTTTTTCAAGCTGGCTATTGTCAGCCCAGAGAAAAACAGAGTGATGCCCAAATGTTCAAAGTGCTCACACTTTGTGATGAATATCAATGTATTGTCAAAAAGTGATAATTACCTACTGAGCTGGCGGTTTATGCAGTATTAATGGGGAATCTTTTAGGATTCAGCCCCAGGTTTGTAACAGCAGGTGTTGTTTAAAAGTTTAGCCAAATATAATCGCAAAAAGTCACTGTGGAGCTAATTTATCAGAAATACAACACGAGCAACTGGTGTTTACTTTGCAGCCAAAAATGGTTGTTTTATTACAGATGTTTGGTTTGGGGTATTTTAATAAGCTTTTAAGGAAAAAATAGCATCTGTGTTCCGTAACTGTGAATCCCAGCCGAGCTGACAACGGCGCTATAATGAGAAGCTTGACAGCTAAATTTTACCGATTCAGTCAGTTCAGTTTGAAGACTGTATGTTAAAGATTATATTTTATAAAATATAATGAGCACCTCACTGAAGGCGTGCAGCTCTTCCTCTGCTCTTCGTCTAATGCTTCATCTCACCTGTGGCTTCCAGACTCTGCTAATTGAATGATTTTAATGTGAAGCAGCAACAGTTGGAAACGCTCAGCTTGAATTAGCACGGTTAGTTCAGTGCAGGGACCCAAGATGTTTAAAGTACACACACTCAATACTCTGTGCAGAAACAGTAACTAGTAACTAGTAACTAATGATGGTGAAATGTGATGATACCTACAGACTGTAGAACAGAAACAGTAACTAGTAACTAATGATGGTAAAATGTGATGCTACCTACAGACTGTGAAACAGTAACTAGTAACTAGTAACTAATGATGGTAAAATGAGATGTTACCTACAGACTGTGGAACAGAAATAGTAACTAGTAACTAATTATGGTAAAATGAGATGTTACCTACAGACTGTGAAACAGAAACATCAGTGGTTAAAGTTGGAGCTGATTTTAACACCTGATGTAACAGGTTTAATCAATAAATGATAAAACAGAAAGGCTCCAGTAAAGTACTAAAACACAGTACATGAGCAAATGTACTCAGTTATTTACCACCTCAGTGATCAGTAAACAGAGAAGCTGATATTGGTTAGATAAAATTAAAATCAGTAACACAAGATGTGTTGTAATCTAAGGGAATTGCAGATTTTGCACCAACAATGAAAACTTGTTAAAAATAAAAAATAAAAAAGGAGAAAATCCTAAGGATTCACACTTGAATAAGGTTCCTCCTCTGTGGTAGAGGCACACCCAGCTCCAGGAACGAAGGGCCCCATTGTTAGAGGCCTGCACTGTATTACATTACGCTGTTTATTTGACAAGTGGTTGGTCTCCGACCTACAAGGCAGCGGCTGTTCTTTCTCCGTCACACCTGGTCACAATATGTCAGCTCAGCACCTATGGATCCTATACACCTCACACACACTCTGCGTGGCACATGAAAGAAAACACACAAATGTCATGGGAGATGAGGAAAGGTGTTTACACCCCGAGCGCCCACTGCCCAAACCCGCCCTCGGCGATCTTCTCTCCCCGCTCGGATAAAGACATGAAATATGAGCGTGTAAAGTGAGCAGGGAGATAATGATGACCTCAAATATAAAAGACTTATTTTTCCACCTCAACAGAATGAAATTATGGATATAGTGATAAATGTTGCTCTACTATTATCCAGTAATTACTGAACAAGTCGGGTGTGAAATTGCCCTGACAACTGTCTCCGTAGGGACACTTTACTTTCAACCGATCGTGTTTATTGTTCAGATATGGAGATAATAGATGAGAATTGATTTTAGTTTAAACAGTTTGAATGTGCTAATATCAGGGGACGATGTGTCCGAGCACGAAAACCTGCTTCCTGTCTTCGATTTGCTTCAAGTCTTTGCTGTGACACCAGAAGTGGTGCATTTTTATATTATCATTAGCACATTATTTGTTATTATGAGCATTAGAGTAATTACTGCAGCTCAACCAGACCCCCCACTGAGAAGACTGGCAGCCTCCATCAGTCTCTACTCTGCACCCTGAATGCCACAGATGCTGCATTCACACATGGTGCACTCAGAAAATCTGCTTGCAATTCCCGATTTCTGTCATGTATAGAAACAGAAATCCCTGGTCCTTGGAATCTGCAGGAATTCCCCTGGAATGATCGATACATAAAACTGAGAGGAATCTCTTTTTTTTTTTTATTGCCATCAGCACTAATGCAGATCTGCAGTACTTACATTGAAGTGTTGATGTGTGCAAACACACCAGCTGTGTAAGATTAATGAGTAAATTGAGTAAAACAGCATGTTGGTGGATTTTAGTTATTAAATATGAAGCACCTCAGGATTTTTGTATTTTATCATAAATAAAATGTGTTTCTGAAATTATTTTCTTGGAAATAAACCAAAATATTTGATAAATTCATAGTTTGACCTGATGATGGTGCTGCATGGGGCATAAGTATTAGCACCAAACTGAATGGGATTCATACCCAAATATGATGTTTGAGTATTTAAAAAATATTCAATAGTTGTTGTAAAGCGTCACCTGTTGGTGGCGCTAGAGGAAAAGTCAAAGTTTTCTGTGGAACAACAAATACAAGAACACGTTTTTTTTTGCTGGTGGAGAATCTACAGTACGTGTGACTGATCTGTCCGAAAAAGAAATTCCAGTGAAAAAATCGCAGTACTACTGTGCATAGTTCAGAAATTCCCTGTTTGTTTGTTTGTTGTTTAGATATTTCTTTTTGCACTTTTTCAGCAGATACAACCTGGAAGAATATATGAAGTCTTGCAAAGAAAATTTAGCCATCTCAACTCAATCTCCACAATGTCCAGTACAACATCCAGCTTTTGGGATAGATTAAGGATCCCGGACGAGCCTCCATTTAAGTGCTCCAATTCAAGACAAAAAAGTGTATTTTAGTGTGATGTTAACTGTTGATAAATGCAGAAGGAAAGTTACCAACAAGTACAAGAACATGTAAGCACCAGGGTTTGTTTGCTGGTGAACAATCTACAGTACATGTGATTGGCATGTCTGACATCTCCAAAAAATCCCAGTGAATTTTGCATTCTAATGATAAATGTCTTGACAAAAGAGTCGTGTTACCACTGTGCACAGTTCAGAAATTCCCTGTTTGTTTGGTGCCTTTAAATGCGCTACTTTATTTTTAGCTGCTGCACACATTTACCGTCATAATGCAGCTTTCTTCTTTAGCTCTGAAATAAATCACTGTGGTTTTCCCCTCCCTGCTTTTTGTGGCACACTAACTTCAAGCATCATTAAAATTCATGTTCATGTACTTTTGTCATACATGTGGCACGATGGAGGACAGATTACCATGATCCATGATCTGTCTGAGCTGTAATAACCACACACACACACACACACACACACACACACACACACACACACACACTTGTTGTTAGAAAATTGCCATCTTATGTGTCACCTTTACTCGCAGGATGTTGTTTCAAGAAGCCCACGCAAGATAAGAAAAGACAGATTTTCATACACTGTACAGAGATATTGAAGAATAATTTACAAAATCAGTTAAAAATAAAACTGTTTCCAACATCTGCTGAATGCATGTGGCTGCTTTAATGAGAGTGTGCATGATCAGCCAACATGTACTACACAGTGGAATTTCAGTTTTTAGCAAACATCACTCAATCATGATCAAATGGTGCATTTGCTGAGGGATATTTTCAGGTGCGGATTCGTACACATTAGACACATTAGTTCTACTGGCAGCAGGACAGTGCATGAGGAATCAGCTCAAAGTTAACTACAGTGCAAGTGTTCATGGTAATGAAGGAACATCCTGTGCAACAGTGTGGCTCAGTGATGTGTTTTTAAAAGTTTCCATGGAGCTGAGCTCATGCATAAATCAGATGACTCCCGTTTGATAAGTAATCCATTTGTAATGCATCTGCAATGAGATGCGAAAAGTTGTGGCAAATCTGCAAATGCTAAAAGCAGCGCCCCTAATTTAGTCATCACACACTTGATTAGCAGATTCCCTCTCAAGTTATTCCATGACTCGTACACTGTAGATCAATCGTTCACATTATGCAACACGAGTTTGAAATGATGCAACAGAATCCACTGAAATTCCCTAAATGACTGCAAACAGTTGGCAGCGGCTGCCTTACCAGCCACATGTCAACCTCTGGCAGCGTTCGACTGGCGGTGACGAAGCCCAGCTGAGGCAGCGCAGCAGAGGGAAGCAAACACACGGTGCATCAAACTGGAATCAAACAGCTTTTTCCTGTGTTCACATTAGCAAACCTAAACACAGGAGATCAGCCTCATGATGCACATCTGCCTCCTCACTGGCAATTAGTGCACTCGCTTTGCTTCTTGCTCGTTAATGTTGGGGCCACTGGTGCATTTCTTGTTGCGTATGTTCAGAATAATGAATTTGTCATGAAAGAAAAGCTCCAACACAGTGTACGTTACTAAAAGCCTAATCTGTATTAGAACATTTTCATCACGTTTCCTCACTTCTGCTACCATAACATCTCTCACCAGTTATAATGAGCAAACCTTAAAAGGGTTTAAACATTTCTTTTTGGCTTATTAATTCTGTGTGGATGTGATCACTTCCAACATCTCCCAACTCTCTCATGCCACCTTCACTGCAAACATTAAAAGAGTTAAAAATGAAGGTAGTGAGGCTTTTATCTATAATTTAGCATATAAAAATATTCTACCTTAATCCCTATTGTGAGAAGAATTATAGGCGAGTTTAGTATTAATAGTTAATGTTACCTTCCCACTAAAAGTAAGTGTGATGGATTGGTTTAATTTGTAGTAATGACAATAACGTTAGTGAAGTTCTACTGCTCAGAACATACTGCTTTTAAAACATCATATTCAATAGGCTGTTCCAATAGGCTATCCCTATTATGAACAACATTAGTTATACCAAAGATAGAAGAGCTGGGTTCTTGGAGAAGTGATGGTTTTCTCCATATTTTGAATTTTCCTAATTAAAAGACAAGATTATCATGTTGTTGACCTGACGAACAACAGGTTTGATCAATAAAACACTCCCTGATTAGTGGTATAAAATAATACAGTAATCCCATTACATTGCCTGATGAACTGATTTCTAATTACGTACCTAAATTCTGCCAGTAGGAGCTGGTCAAGCTCCCTGACATTAGGCCTTTAGTGTCACACTACTTCCACCCTAACACCAACGTTAGTAATGATTCTTTCAATGAAGCTTTGGGGATTTCTGCCATATTGAAAAAGTGGGACCAGTGACAAATTAAAGGACAAAGACAAAGAGTCTTAGTAAGCTGAAGGGCCACCATGTTCCACCAGAACAGCTTCATAGAACACCATTTTTCCAAATGATACTGCCTCATTTGGTGTTTTGGTGATTGTGGTGGAGAGCGGTCTAACACATTGGTCCAAAATCTGCCTAGATTATAGTCACTGGACCAAAGGCCCAGAAAGAAACAGATCACAAAATGAAATTCTCTAAGACTTGCCTCGAGCCAACAAGCTAGAAACCGCAGTGTCGTATCTGAACTGAATTTTAAGGCTCATGTTGGGTCAGTCACCAAATTTGCAGTTTATCATCTCTGATCCAGAACTCTTCTGCTAGAGTCCCGACCAGGACCATAAGGAGAGAACACATTACACCAGTTATACTCATAAAGTCATTACACTGGTTGCCTGATGGTTTCCATATTGATTTCAATATGATTTTTTACTTGCTTTTAAAGCACTCCATGGTCTCTCACTGATCCGTCTAAGCCTTAGTTCACTGTATGACTCAGTGCGTTCTCTCTTAACTGCTACAGGTCCATTAATTGTTCAAAAGTATAAGACAAAAACCAACGGTTTTAGTGTTTATGCTCTGAAGTGTCCAAATTCTCTGCCTGAGGATTTGAGAGCTACTAATGCCCCTTTTCAACCAACAAGAACTTGGTACTAGAGCTGCACTTCTGCCTTCACAGCAATGCTGCATTTACCTTTACATTTAGTAATTTGCAAGACGCTTTTATCCAAAGCGTCTAACAATTAAGGTACAAGGCTAGCGAATATAATATAAAATATAAGGAGATAAACAATAAAACAAAGTGCTATCAGAAGAGTTTGTAATGTATTTCAGTGCTAGTTCTATTTTCAGCAGTTTTTGAATATTGGGAGTGAGGTTGCTGACCGTGCAGAGTTCGGTGGCTCAATCCGCCATTGTGGGAAGAGCTTTGCTTGTTTTGTGATGCGCTAACACTTAGCACAACAACAACTTCAGTGTCTCTGTACAAGTGTTGTTCTGGAGTTTGCGAGTCTTAAATCACATCCAAGACACGACTTGTTGTAATCAACGTGTACAGAGATTACGGTCGATACGTTTTCATTGTTGTTAGAACTAAACGTCGGCTGATAATGTTAACCCATGTTAGCTTTAGCGGTTAGCTCGTTAATTAGCAATAACTATGTTTGTTTTTTTTCCAGTCACGCTGCTGTTAAACAAATCTAAAAAAATATACACTGATTTTTAACTTTAGAGCAAAGCTTTGGTTGATCTCGTTGGTCAGCTGCTGACACAATCAGTTCTTAGTTCTAGTCCAGCAAAACGTTGGTGCCAGGTTGGAACCAGTTTTAATGGCCGGGAGCTGGTTATTTGGCTGTGGAAATTAACTGGCCAAAATTAAGTAATAGCCCCTAACCAGCCCTGGAACCCGTTTGGTGGAAAAGGGGTTTGGGAGTGTTGACATCTTTATACACAAACCCATACATCTGTATCATGTAATTACTGTAGGACCTGGCCCAGATAGAAATACTCTAAAATAAATACTAGAATTTAATAATTAGTACAATGACGACAATATACAGACTTCGTCCCCTCTACATATGCCGGACTTATTAGCTTAATCTTCCTGGAATTAGCGATCAGGAAAATAAAGGTCCAGTTCCAGTTCAACATAAATACTATGTCTTTCTCAAATCATGTACAAACTAAATCATCAGTGATGGTTTTTAATGTGCTATAGGGTCAAACACAGAGCCACACATACTGCAGATGTTTGCTGGGGACAGGATGACGTAACATGTGACTGTGTAGAGGGTGAGGACGATGCTGGAGGCAGAGGAAGGAGGGGGGTGTGCAGAGTTAAAGGTGGGGCCCTGAAAAGCCTCTGAGGTGGTGACCTTGGATTTAAAAGTCCCCAGGCGAGACTCATAAACAGGTGTCAGAACAGCTGTAACACAACAGTTCCTGGCTGCGGTGTGTCAGAGGGTGAGGGAGGAGGGTGAGATGAATGAAGTGAGGGGTGAGGGGACAGCAGAAGAGTGGCGTGTTGGCCGGAGACCACCATGACAGCCAGCAGGGACAGGGAGTGTGCATTCCTTCACGCTAATGGGCCTATTTGGAAAACAGACATGGAAATAAGTCCCTGAGCAGATCAGTTTTAATGCGCATAACAATTACTGCTGCATTTATACCATCATAACGCACTGTTTAGAGCTTTTAGACATAGCTGCATTTATAAGACCACGTTAGCTCTGAGGGCCAATAACAGTGACACTAAGCTGCTAATGTTAAGTGAATATTCCATATTTTAAAATCTGATTCTGATGCATCTTTAAATTTTATACAAGTCACAAAATATATCAGAGTTTTAATGATTGTATCGCGTGTTGGACCATATTAAAAGACTATGGCACAAAAAAATGTGCATATATGCAAAGTGAGCTGAAAAATGGATTTCAATAATAAATGAACCTAATGAGTTGTTACTACCAAATTGGAATAAATGCTGTTTGAATACATTAAAAGCTGCTGGGAAGCAATTAAAGATCATCTATCACCACTGTGGACAGTCACAGGTCTAAACAGCAGAGTAAAATTATTCCAAAATTTAAATTCTGCTCCGGAAATATAAAGATTTTATTAAGATGTCTGTGGCCAACTCATTTTGTTTATAAAATATATCAATTTTATTGTTACTTTTCTTATATTTGTCCTGTAAATCTGTAAATCTGACCCTGCTGGGGACCGAACAACCAATCAGAGTGTCTGAAATTAAGGGTCTGGCCTGCTTCCACTGGAAGGTTTGAGGTCTGGAAGCAAAATCAAAAACATTTTGGGCTGCGGCTGTCGCGTTAATTCAAAAAACAACTTACAAATAAGATAATAAATGTGAAGTGAAGGGAGCTTTCTCATCATCAATCTCTATAGTAACCACAGAGTCGCATGATACACGCAAGTGGAGGATTTCTGCAATAATTCAACCAGTTACAACAACACAATGTTGTGTTTTTCTATTCTCTGTACACGTTGCCAGAACATCAAGAGAAATAAAAAAATGTCATAACTCCTTTATAGAGCTGTAAAAAAACCTGCTGTAGCCAATCTGTCTTTAATGCACATAATCAGTGATTTCTGTCTGTGCCACCAGAGAACAGAAACATTAAAAGCAGTAAAGTGCAGCATGTCCTGATGAGGCAGGACGACTTGACCAGAAGTGCCCCATCAGG
>OMLM01012661.1:77902-101628 GCA_900302695.1 Helostoma temminkii
CTCGGCCTGGGTGTAGGCGTGACCCTCGCTGCCCCTCCCCGAGCGCTGCTGATCCCGGTGCAGGTTCAAGCTCTCCGGCAGGCTCAGCACACCTGCACACAGCGAGGAGCAGGAGGTCAAAAACAAGAAACATCTATGGTAATAGTAATAATAACAATAACAGTAACAGTTAAATATTAAAAAGTAAAGTAAACTGGGAGAGAGCAGACATTTGTTTAAAAGCTTAAACACAGAATCAAGGTTGTAGATGAATAGCAAACTGTGCATCTTAAATTTTTGGTAAAAACTCTGCAACTGGTATCATGAATAAAACTGTGCACGACTAAAAGTGCACAACTGTGCTGTTTAATGACATTTCAGTTCTCTTACAGTCTTTCTATTTATTGTGGTAACAACTGTGACTAAATTCTTTAAATTCAACATTTTGTTCCTGCATGGCTGAAAAGATAAAAAAAAAAAAAAACTTTAGCAAACATCTTCCTTTCATAATGTAGACAAACTGGAAAAGTCTTTCCAGTTTCCCAGGCTCACTTTCTCTCTAATGCTTCTAAGGATATAACATGAAAGATCAAACGCATAAAGCTTATTATTACTATTATAAAAACTAATCTTCTGCACATTATCATCAGTAAAACAGACGTCACTTGCTGATGGGCTTCAATGGATGGATGTACCATGAGAACTGGACACTGGATCAAAACATCATCCCTATGAAAGTTTTCATATCCAGAAAAGGTTTAAGACTTTAAATGACCCAGACGAGCTTCAGCAGGTGCACCTCCTCCAGCGCTCTGCTCCCCTCACACACAAATGGCAATAAAATGATCCTACGGCTCTTTTAAACTTCTTTAAAAATATTGCACCAAATTAATTACCAACACGGTTTGGTCACTAAACTAAAATTACAACTGGATTTGCTTCTTAGGTCCTTTTTTAGGACATTTCACCTTCCATCCAAGTCTTCATCAGTTCAGAACAAGTCCAGTTGCTACTGAACAGAACCTTTGGGATAATCACGACCATAAAGTAAAATTGCTTCACAGCTTGTCACTGATCCTGGAAGCTGGTTTAGCCTCACTGAAGTCAGTAGCTCAGCCTCCTAACATTGCTAACCTGAGTATTAAACCTGCTACAGCACAACTGATTTTTAATGGATGAGTATTAACCAAGTAGCGTTTTGATTAAACCGGACTGAAAGGATTATGATGAGATTAACTGTGAGTTATAGTTGATGAAAAACTGGCAGCAGTTTGACAAAACATGGCTAAAACTATCCGCCTGACAGAACACAGCTCGTAGCTCGGAGCTACTCTGCTGCCTGCTTTACTCCATAGCTTGAACTCTAATTGAGCCCATTAGGACGTGAGCTGCTGTAAATTTTAAGCACAAACTTGAGAAGAGTTTCTGTTCTTTTAACACAACAGCCTGTGTAACAGGTGTATTCTGTGGTTTCCCCCTGCAAACAAGGTGTAGCTGATAATGTTGGTGAGAAAGGAATAATCCATTTCGGTGCCGTTACTACAGCCGCGCTCCGCTCAGCTGCAGAGGTGACAGATGAGATATTGAGTTTTGTGCTACAGCAGAATGGAAACCAACACTCTGCTGACTGCTAATCCTAATGACACAGTGTGGAGGGGTTTGCTCTTTCTCAGCAAACGGTAATTACAACATGGAGCAACGTGGCCAATTTGTTTGTGTTTGACAGCAGAATACAGTAGAAGACAAAAGACCCATGCAGTGGACACGTGCAGGCCCATTTTCTAGGGCAGGGAGTTCTCCAGATCCACATTCCTCCCACTATGCCTTCCCACAGTATCCTGCTCAAGATTCCAGTATTTCCCAGTGGGGACCCACTCCCTGTTCTTCCCACAGCCTTTCCGGGGAGGTCGACTTTTATTATTTTGTTTTAGAGCTTCCAATAATTACTGTAACAGCTTTTTCCAATGCTGTTCAGCCACCGAGCTGTATGAATGGTGGTATTTGGGTGTGTCTCCTCAAGCCAAATGTTGAAACATAGATTGATGGTTTGGGTCAGTTTGCAGTTTTGTAACCTCAGAAACTGGAAAGTTCTTTTAGACATGATTTGATTTCATTTCAAGTGTAGTTAGAAGTCGATTCAGTGAATTTGCATTTAACACAATCAATCGGTAACTTTTGTTAGATACATTTTGACCTGCAAATTAGTCAGTGCTCGCAAGGTTTGCAGTATTAAGAAATTGTTGTTAGTACTCTGGTACTTTGAGATGGAAGAAAACTTCTTTAAGGCTTTAAGGCTCACACCGTTGGTTTAACAGTGATTTTGAATTTCCAAATGTGTGTCATGCATATATGTGGAAATGAAGATAAACCTGAGCATGTACCTGTTGGATCGTCTAAATGCAGTATGGACACACTTAAAATGAATTAGTCTGTGCACCGTGTCATCTAAACACGTCAGAAGTGATTACAGTTGTTCCAAACACCCACACACTCGACAGCAGAGTGAAAAGTCGGCTGTAACAGAGAGGAGGCAGATATGATAATCATTCAAATGTGGAGATAACTGCACACATTTTCAGACCTCGAAGGCATTCAAGCATTTGTACGTTTGAAGAGCAACAAAAATAGATGAGTGACGAATAAAAAAAAAAAAAAAGATAGACGTAGAGCAGAGGTCAAACTGGGGCCATTTGCATGACGTGGGCATGAACGTCCAACTGATTCATCCTATTTGACTAACGGACGTTGGAAGATACTGGTGCCCCAGCAGGGTCAGAGAGGACAAGTCTGTCCTTCAGACATTTCATTTCTAATGCTACTTATCGTTTTTTACACATCCTTTAGCCATATTTTAGATACAATTTATGTTATGTTTGAGTTTGACTTCTAGTGGAACTTAAAGCTGCATTAAGTGAATTTTATCCTTGGACAAGATTTTATATCTTCTAAGTCGATGTAGCGAGTTATTTATTACACATCCAGCTGATGCAGAGCAACATTAGCATTCATATGAAGTTGTGCTTCTGGACCTGATGAATTTATGTTGCTCTCCACCAACTCTTGAGGGAAATACATGGCTGCTAAAAGCTCCACTGTGTTCACTAGTTGGTTTCTAATTAGTTTAGTGCCGAGCAGGTAGACTATAGAGCTTTTTGAATGTAAACTGTTGCACGCTACATCTGGAAACAACACTACAAACACTTACACCTTAAATCAGGTTTGCATCATGGTGTTGGCTTCAGTCAGCAGAACTGAAGAAGTAATGGCATTAACCTGAAGTATGGATTCAGGTGATCACACAAGGTTAAATGTTATCAGTCGTAGGTAGATGTTTCTCTAAAGGTTTGTCATGCCCACCTGGCATTAAACAGAAACTCAGAAAGGGACAAATCACCTTTCATTATTCCTCTGAGTGCAATATCACGAAAGGTCAGCTACAAACATACTAGGTAGCTAAGGCTAGGAGTTATGAATGCAATCAAGTAACATTATTCCTTCTAACATTTTGTCCTTTGAACACATATCCGCTTACAGACAATAGATAGTGCTCCCTAATATGAAGTGTGCACGACAAGCAAGAGAAATTGCTCCTTCAGTTCTTGTACCTAACAGCACAGCAAGGTGACGTTTTATACAGTTACAGGCAAAAAGATAAATACAAAATGTAGTTTTTAAATGAAAAGTTCATTTATTGGGGGGGAAAAGCTGTCCCTATGTGAAAAAGTAACCTCCCCTTGCCAAATCATGAATGAACTCTGATTAATCACCGTTTAGAAAGCTGTTTCAACTGCCACACCCAGGCCTGATCACTGCCAGACCTGTTGAGTCAAGAAATCACTTAAGTAGAAGCTGTCTGGCAAAGTGAAGCAGCTAAAAGATCTCAGAAAGCAGCACATTATGCCAAAAAACAAACAAAAAACAACCTTATGCTCATTATAAGACCATTGCACGGTGACCAGGTAAAGATGTGGGCTGATAATTCAGGAGGTTTATAATTAACAACTGCGACAACGACTGTTACAACAGTCAAAGTGAGATGATGCATTATGTTATGCTTCTGGTGCTCTGAGGCAGTTTATAATGTGTTCATGTAGGAAGCTGTTTTAACGCTATAAAGGTGAGGATGCTGAAAAATCTACAAAACTTCGCTCTGAATCGAAACAACCTTTTGACTGTGTCAGTGTGTAACAGTACAGATTTAACATGAAACATGTGCAATAGTTGTAATATAATAAAGTGTGAAAAACATCAGCTCAGCAAAGGATGAGCTGAAGTGTTAATATTAATCTGCTGTAGACTGCAAATACTGCACAATTTGATTAGTTTGGAATATGCATCAAAGCAAGAGATATGCAAACTAAGTGACCTTAACAACTGGTGTTATGGTAAAACAGCCACTACACTACACAACTCAATGATATTGTAAAATTACTGATCACTGTAGCTTTAAATTTCTAAATACATCTCTAACTACACTTGTTCAGTGAATATGTATAAACACGATTCACTGAAAACAGGGAATAATGCATGTTTCTAGCTAAACAAAAGGTCAGGGATCAAGAAGTAGAGTACAGATAAAACTAAACAGAGAGAAACACATCCGTTTTGACCTGCTGCACTATGTTCAGCACTGCAGATATCCAGGGAGAGGAGAACCAGAAAAGCACAAGTAGAATTTAAATTTTGATTGACGACTTGGCAAATAGAAAAGCAGGAATTTCTCAAGCCTTCGGGTAAAAGGGGAGCTGTCAGTGCCTCTCCATCTCCTGTCCCAGTGTGATGCAGAGAAATCTCCTCTAATCACTGAAACCATATTGCCATTCACGGCTTCCTCTACCAGAGAGTTTGCACTTGTATTTTTTATTTTTGGTTGGGGAGGGGACAGATTTGAATAATTCAACTTGGCTCTCTGTAATCACCACCTCCCATCTTTACAGTCAATCCAACTTCTTCTACCCTAACGTCTTTTTTTCCCCACTGCCCAAACTATTCTTTAAATAAAATCGTGGGGTGCCAGGGACTGAATTATTCATCCAGTCAGATCAAGACACATCAACAAGTCTGCAGCTCTCCCAGTCTCTCTCTCTCTTCCCCCACCTCCCACTCCCTCTACATGTTATCTCTCACTAACACTTGGCT
Source organism: Helostoma temminkii (assembly GCA_900302695.1). NCBI lineage: Eukaryota > Metazoa > Chordata > Actinopteri > Anabantiformes > Helostomatidae > Helostoma > Helostoma temminkii. The sequence goes on from OMLM01012661.1 coordinate 83,021, forward strand.
TCTACAGATACCACAAAAAAAAAAGAAAAAAAAAAGTTGGCATATTTGATCATGGGTGCTGTTTGTGTAATAAACATCAGAGGTGAGAAAGAAGCCCAGTGGAGATGAGGGAAAGTGGAAGAAGAGGCGACGCTGACACAAACGTCTGATTAAAAAATGACAAGCAACATGAAGCATGTTTTATAACCTCAAACAGCATCTGAGTCACTTCAAATACACCTTACTGTGACCTCTGAGGCAATTGCATGAGCGCCGCAGTGTGTGTATCCCCGATAAACAGATATGACCTGCATTTTCTATTTCCGAGCTGCCTTCATCTCTATTGCTGTCGGGTAGATGAAGACAGAGACTGGGTCACGGGGACAGGACTACTTTAAAGCTCTAAGAGGTGTACCCAACTCCTCTGAGTCATCTCTGCAGAAAGACTGCTGCTCAGGCAAGTTGTCATAAATAATGTAGGTGTACAGGAACATACAACAGCTGGGTGTATGTGAACAGATCATTTGAGAAAAATGGGAAGAAAAGCAAACTGCTTTCGCAGAAAAGCTGAGGAACAAACAGTAAAAAAATGACATGGCCTAGAACAAAGCAATTAGTACGACTCTCACAGCTTGAAACTGTGAAACAAAGATGCTGCTCTTTGATATTATCCAGCCCGAATGTTAACAATGCAGCTTCTCGACCATGTTTTTGCCGTTTACAAAGCCTGATGATGAGCCTTGAAATGGTTTGAAAGAGGTTGCAAAGCTGTGGCTGTCAAATCCAACCCTGTGTTTTACAGGTCACTTTACACACAACGTCTGAATGAAAATCTAAACATTAACATGACCCGTCTCTAACCCTCAAAGTATTTTTCATGCCTAAACTTAACCTCACTCAGGATTCTGGTCTCGAACTCGGGTCTGCAGAGTGCCAGTCTTGCACGTTACATGTCCCCCCATTCAGTATCTGGTGTTTCTGGTCAGTTTTGGAAAATCAAAACACCAATTTTGATTAGACACCAATCAAAAGTGGTGGTGGAGACAGTGGAGAGGAAACAAAAGAAATCGGCCCGATGGGCGGACATCTGCCTCGGCTGGTTGAGGTAAGTGGAATGTGGAAAAAAAAAAAAAAAAAACTAAAATAACCATTGAAAGTCCAAAAGGCTCCCCAGAGACTTTTGTTCCAACTGTGACAGACTGCTTACCAGTTTCACACCTGACAGTGTCTGTCTCTTTAGCACAGAACCTTCAGAAAAACACAGCTGGTATAATGGCACATTTTGACATTTTGAGTTTAAGTTATTTTCTGTACCAGACAATTGTTGTCTGAAACACAAGGTAAGAAACATTTTATGTGTGCCTTACTCCAAAAAGTGATTTTCTTCTTGTTAGGTTTGAGCCAGAAGTGACAGCTCGTACTTCCTGCACGTCTGCCGTTGACTTATGTCAACAATGTTCAAACAAGACTTACATTAGGTAACTTGTTTTTGCTAAAGCACACTGAAATATTAGTTTGTTATTTGTTGCACATATAGGGTTTTAACTGCGTTTCCCATGAATTGTTTGGTTCTCAGAGTGTCAGAAAATTTCATAAATTCCCATGAAACAAACCTTCTGAACTGCTTATTTGTCCAAGCAACAGCCAGAAATACATAATAAAAAAATTAACTGCAGTTTTACTGTAACATAAGACTAAGGAAAAAAGATAATTTTCATAAAAACCTAAAGACATTGTAGAGGAAGCCGTTTATTACATTTTGGCATTTCTCACTCTAAAAATGACATTGACTTTCGACTGATCATCTTATCATCAATGTGCAATTTATCCAGCTCAACATGTGGATTTGGCTGTTAAATACGTGGCTGCAGATGAATGCTTCAGTGTGACAATCGTGTGTGTAATTAATGGCTCATTATTCCCACTTTCCTGCCTCTTTCATGACAAAAGAACCATTTAAAACCAGGTCTTTTCAGAAGAGAAACGGGAGATGGGATTGCCTGGACTGTTTGAGATCAAACCCAGGGTATAATGGGATTCGTGATCAATGCCATGCTTTTTTATGACACACAACCAATCCCTCCTGACTGTTTTTCTCTACTCGAGCGCAGAAACAGCTCAATTCCTTAATGCCTGACCTTTGAACAGTCTCCTTGAGAGAAATCTCTGCATAAGTAAAAACAATTAAGATAATGACCGCCGGCAGAGCTTATATCACCATGATGACTTTTCAGTCTGCAATAAGCCACAAGTACCAAGCCTCTGCTTCTCTAAATGACAAATCAAGGTCAACTTGGTCACTTTTAAGCTATGAACCGTCGGCTCAAACATGTGCAGGTATCGCAGCACCATTCTCACCTCGACCACAAGGCACCGCTTGCTTATTTTCTGCAGGAATGTCCAATTGATTTTGTGTAGCAAGAAAGTGATGCTCTCCCCTTGTCAGCGAGGAAACTCTGCTGGAATATTAACAGGTAGTTCCCATGGCAACAGGCGACTGCTGCCTTTCTGTGCAGCGATTGGCCGAGTCGCAAAAAGCAGCAGCAGTTTAAAAAAAAAAAAAAAATCTTTTTTATACTGTAAGAAAAGCACACACACACACACACACACACACACACAGAGGAAAACTCAGCAACACACTGCGAGTTTTAAGCCCCAGAGCCACATACAGTACACATGGTCCTGCCATCTGAAAACATCTCATCATTGTGGGGACAATTCAGTTGGGTAATTGCTGCATCTAGTATACCACATAGACATTTATTCTCTCATCAATAATGAATGAATGCACTTCGGACTCAGACCACATTAGCAGTGAAATGGCCAAAAATGATTAAACGGCAGACCCAACTGGCTAACTCCAAATGTCAGCCATAGATCCATGACCCAGCTGTTGGTAGAAGCCCGCAGCAGTAAAAGAAAGAGCTCTGAGTGGACAAAGCCAGATTCTATAAAGTCTTATTACTGTGCATTAATGTCAATGGTGTACGGAGACACTGTTGTACGGAGCAAACAAGATCCATATCTTGAGAAAGGAGTTACTTCTCTTGTGCAGCTTCCCCACACAGAAACATTCATCAGAATAAAGCACCGTGAAACGTTTGTCCTTCTCAAAAGTACAGGGGATTTTCCACAGCATTAAAATAAACAATAAGCTCAGATGATTCAAGAGTTACAATAACTAATTTTAGATTTCAAACAAAATTGAGATTGACAACAAAAAAAAAAAAGGGAAGTATTATGTGTGATTATTGTGATAATCTTTGTATATGATGGGCCTTAAGACAGATGGTTAGGGTTAGGGAAAGCCAACGGTCAAGATGATAACACTCACAACAGGCTTATGAATGTTTATTTCACCTGCTTGGGTGTCTGCCTATTTGCTCTGCAGACAACACACAAAGGGTCTGACTGAGTACTAGCATTATTTTCCCCCACAGTGTGAGAGCAGCACTTAGAGAGAGTGTCTACACTCCTGCACCTAAAAAGGGGGGTGTCATGGAGGTCCTACAGTTTTTATAAAACAGAGCTCATTGAGGATAAAAGCTGAACATAAATCTGCCACCTCACAACTAAAACATTTATGGAAGCAAAAAGGTTTAAATTGCACTTACAAACATAAAGAGCTGAAACTGCCCCTCCATCTGATTGAAATAGATTCATAATCTCTCAGATTTACCTCAGACTTAAGGTGCAGACACTGATGGACAATGGATTCAAAGCTGAAAGGTTTCTCAGTAGATCTATAAGGACAATTTTTGTAGGTATTTCTGGTACAAATTCACCTACTTCAAAGGTGCATGACAACTGAAAAAGGCTGAAGATGTTGTAGCAACTCCAGGGATTTTGTTGCAAGAACTCAGAATGAATGTACTCTGTGATTAATGTTAACAACATGCCGACAGCATGGAGGAACAGGAGATAAAATTCACAAATGAATTCAAAAGCTGTAGCATGGAGTGGCTAATAGCTATCAAGGCCCCAGGATAGAACTAGTCTGTGAATGCCACTTTTATTCTATATGCATAACTACAGTATTCCTCACATTGTATGAGCAAACCCTGCATATTAACTCTTTTTTATCACCAGAAATTGATCAATTTGGCCCAATATCACGTGGAAAGTAGCTATAATTCATACCCATTCATGTGTGCATGGAGCCAAAAGAGTTGTGCTGAAGAAGCATGCTCAAAATATGCAGAATATTTGAGTAATTTTCATGACTGGAATCCAGAGGAAGATTTTTAAATGTGTGCCACTGAGTAACCGTCATAGGAACGAACTGGATGCCCTCTCGTATGCTTGTACTCAACGTCCCCCCTGTTTTGGGACTTGTGAATGTTTATATAGCTGTTAAATGTGGTTGTAGAAATTTGGTGGTGAGAGGAGAGTAAAGAAATGTTGTGCATGGTCAAAAATGCACCACATTTAATTATCTTTGTACAGCATTTATCTTTGACATCCTCAAGCTGGCTGTCACAGTTCACTGATTAAAGTTAGATGTCTGTTAAGTAATGATCATTTCAGCCTCATGGAGTTGCTACTGTGGCTTCAGAATGCAAATCTTAAATCTCAATCAATGACATGAACAGTTCTCCATCCGTTCATTAGCATTCCAATGATCCACTGTTTTCCGTCACACTTGTTAGCAATGAAAATTTACCCTCTTCCCAAGTGTAATGTCTTCCAAAAGAGATGGGCTCTCACATCCTCATAAATAAATCACAACAAACAAATGTATCTGGCCATGTAATGAAAACACATGCAGATGTATTTACTTGGAAACATTCTGCAGCATATGCTCATCTGCTCCAAACTGGCTGCCTCTTAAAAGCACAAAAACTTTGTTTACCGTCCTCTGACCCTCTCTGCATGTTTGTAGACATTTGCTTCTCAACACACAAGTATTTGCATATTCTGAGCTGCATCGCTGCACTTGTTTTCTCAATTTCAGTACGTGGGTGCCTCCAGTGTCAAGCAAGCAAGCACAGCAACTTTCTTTATTTGAAAGTTTCACTGAATTCAGACTGAAGGTCTGGTAAAATATCACAATATCATGGATAGAAAGTCTGCACTGCACATCCCATCACATTTACTAGATGCTATCAGATTCTTTGAGGTGTGTGGGTACTGTGTGTGTATGTACCTAAAATTATAGCATTCAACTTTGTTTTTATGGTTTATGCTTGATTAGGAAGTTGTGCGGTTTTTTAATTTATTCTAATTTGATAACACTTGAACATAAACCGATAGTTGAGTGTAGATGGCTCAGAAGAAGGAGGAAGGGCTGATTTCATGTCTCATGCTAGGGCTAGCATATGTAGCGTGTAGCTTTTTTTATTATTAAATATTTATTTAATCAGGTTGTTTCATTGAGATCATGATCTCGTTTTCAAGAGATATGAAAACAAGAAGCATAAAAGGCAGTTTAACAAAGACGCAACATAAACAAAGATTGTAGAAACACAAAACTTCACAAAAAATATCAACAAATAATGCAAAAATGAACCAAACAAGCACATTATAAAGCATCAAAGATATACAACGCAAAATGAACAAACAATTACACAAAACGTATAAAACCTCTGCTTATAAAAATGTAGAAATAATTGGGACAAATTAAAGAATCTAACCCAATGGCAGTTTGCAGATCATTCCAATTAAAAGCTGCATAGTGCTGAAAAGCAATCCTACCAAGGTTAGTATGCACATGTCTAAGATCAAGTAGTTATTGGATCATGTCTTGTGGTTACAGGCTTTAAAGGTAAGAAGTTATGTAAGATAGTTTTGGAGCTGTAACAGTAAGTAAGCTGTAAGCAGATGATCAGTCTTTAGTCTTTTTAGTTGGTCTTGTGTTCAAAGAAGTCCAGACAGCAATGATTCATTATTAGTAATAAAACATAATGCACCATTTAGCTGCTGAAGTACTGTTGGAGCTTTGAATTTTGACTGAACAATGGTTTTACAATTTAGACAATTTGTAACACTATTAAGAAAAAAAAAACTTTTAAAATTCTTGTCTTAAATGACATTTTACTATTCAACTACGTACCTAAATACAGTAATTATAAGATTCAACAAGTGATGTATGGGTTCCATATAATGTCATTGTCCCAGAGAGGTTGTTCTCCATATTTAATTTAAAATCGTGTACTGGTTTTCTCATCATTTAGAACAAGTCTATTGTCAGAAAGTGACGTTTGACAGGCATTAAAGGCACTCTGGAGATGAGTTAAAGCCTGAGTAGCTTGGACACCTGAGGCATTTAAAACTGTTATCAGCACAAAAATATACATTACAACACTGAGCTGGTAAAACAATATTTACATAGAGACAAAAAAAGTGGTCCAAGGATAGACCCCTGAGGCACACCATTACTGATGCTAAATGGACCTGACTCAGCACCAGCAGTATGAGTTCTGCCAGTCAGATAAGCATGAAACCATTTAAGAGCTACACAGTCAACACCCAGAGTTTCTAATTCACAGACACAAATGTGGTGGTGTAAAAAAATAAGTTTCCCTCTCATATAGGGAAAGGTAGACATATAAAGCAGCATAAAATCAAAATGCTATATACTATATATATATATATATAATACTATATACCTCAAAGTTGTACCTAAACTACCATTAACATACTAAAATAAAACACAGTATGCAGGCCATCTAAGTTCTTGGTGTCTCTCAGCCTCTTTTCACCTCCAGTGGCTCGATAATATTCAAGGTCTGCGAGTTATTTGAAATCAGAGAAAATGCAAGATTCTCTCACAGTCTGAGTTTCTATTGTGTGAGAGACGTGACTTGGTAGAAAATTCACCCACGAGCTGTGATCTCTGGAGGTAGAAATGTCACATAAAGGTACAAAACACATATTTCAATATCAAAAGTACTTGAGCACCTAAAGTAAAAGCGCTCATTCTGCAGAATGACCCAGAAAGGGGCCGTATGACTGATTCATTACATTGATAGTAATGTTTGTGAAGCATCTTACTGTGATTGGTTGTGGTGGAGCTAGATGTAATTACTTTATAAAAATGTTGTGTTTCCTATGTGACGGTTTGGGTAAATGTCTATTTGGTGAAAGTACAAACAACACATACAGTAGGAATACGGTCTTTTGAAAAGAGATGAGTTAAACACACTAAACACTGGTGTAATCGTCAATTTTTATTAATAATAATATAATGTATATGTGCTTTACATACACACAGTATAGGGAAGTCATGGACAAATGCACACCTTACTGTACCACCTGATTTCCACTAATGCACACTGTCTTCATTCCATCTGCATGTTTTTATAATCATAAGCTTGATTTATGTTTCTGTGATGGACCTGCACAGCTCCCATACACATGCGTCTGTGCAAGCCACTAGCTTGTGGGTAATTGGTGTTATTGGTCAGTAGGGTTTCTCTGAGACTATGCTGAGCTTTTTCGCCACTCACACAAAGTTTTGCTACTATAAACACCTGCGACTAAACCACTGAATCGTGTTAAAGTTGGAGCCAACAGCCGTTGAACAGCAGTGACTTTGATTTGAGTTAGTACATAGACTGTGACGAGGACATGGACCCTTATAGCATGAATCAAGCTCAACTCTATTATTATTTAGCCTTTAGCCTCTACGTTGCATTGTTTTCCATCTACCAATTTGTCCTCTCTGTGCTTGTGTTTGGCATAATGGCTACTGCAAAACAAGAATTTTCCTTTCGGATTAATAATGTGTCTATCAGCTATAAATGTGTGGTACTTATTAAGCTGACTGTGCTTTTCTAATGCAAAAATGTGTTAAATACATAGAGTGGAGTGAAGAGTACAATATTTCCCTCTCAAATGCAGTGCTTGAGCAGTTAACATTGAACCTGCTGCTGAAATGACGAACCCTAAAACTGACTGATGTATTGCATGTGTTCCCTTGATAGCTTTGATATCTTACTCTTCAAACCTAAAGTTAACTTCCCTCACTCGTAAACAGAAACATCTACAGCAATTACCAGTTACATGAGACAATTTTTAGGGTGAGAAGTGCTGGACCAGATCTTCCAAACTACTTTCTGGTCTGACGCCAAAGCTACAGTGAACAAACAAGCATCAGAAACAACTTCAATTAGAGCGAATGTTGTTGTGTGTGGTAATGTACACTTAGTATTCTGCAAAGACAACATGACGTTGGTGCTAGTCTTTGCAGCTTGTTCTGTTTTGTTGCTTAATCTAGCTGCAGAGTCATCAGCTTCATGAGGAGCCTAATCCTTCATCGTTAGGGCACCTTTATCATCCCAACCCAGATGGATTGCAGGTGCCATGCCAGATGCTTCACTATATTTACAATCTCCATCGAGAACACAGGCCGTATTATGGCATGAATCAAAGCAGCACATAACCTTCTTTGTGCCTCAGACAACAACACTGCACGTCAGTCAGTCTGTTGTTTGCATTATGCAGATATTATGTATTCAAAATGAGTGGTCTGCAGTCCCCCTGTGTGAGGTTCAGTCTGTGTTCTCAATGGAGCCGGCTGAGTCACTGTGATCACCGGGGGCGAACAGACAGGGAGGAAGCGTAATGTAATCAGATGCAACACAAATATCAGCCTGTGTGCAACAAGTGGGTTGATGATGAGAGGGAAAGCTGTGGTGTCGAACAGGGTCACCATTAAGTGCTTTGAAAATAATAAAGGACACACACACACACACACACACACACACACACTTTTACACACTCAAACAGTTGTTTTACTCTGAAGAAGCAGTAAAAAAGGATTTTCAGCAAAAGTCTTCTTGGCAGATATTACTACTCAAAAGATGCTTCATAATCTAGAGGCAGGTTACCAGGCCATATTTTTTGCAGCAAAGTTTTATACCATAAATTATCCTTTAGAGTCAGTGCAAAATCTTCAGCTACATATTTCAGTCTAACTGTGGTGTCCTGACAACAGATAGTCAGCTCCTTAATCTTTGTTAGGAAAGGAACAAATGAGAGGAAAGATCTCACTAGACAGCTGAGTTTTCTTCAGCATCACAAGTCTGATTTGAGCTTTGCAGGACATGTTATGAACACTCATTTACTAAGACAAGAACCACAGAAAAATGTCCAATTGACAGAAATTGCAACAAGCTTGGATAAGACAGATGCAGCTTTACAGAAGAGATAAAACACCTTAAATCAGCATGTTAAACTACTGCTCCTAGTAGCTGCCCAGGGATTGATACTACAAATCAGAGGTGGCCAATACTGGTTCCTGAGGGCCACTGTCCTTCTTGTTTTCCAAACATCCTTGCACTTACAGTGTCTGACTGGCTAAACACACCTGATCCAGGTAATCAACAGTGAAAAGGGAAGGGATAGTTGAGAACCAGGATTGGCCACCCCTGCACATATTCATGACTACATCAAGCAAAATATTGCTTCTCCACCTTTTAAAAAAACTAACAAACAAACAAAAAAAAACCCAGCATCCATCTCAAAGCTTTTTGAGACACTATAAAGAGTCATGACGTCCTGTAAATTGACGTCCAGTGCAATGTATCGTTTAGCATTTCTAAAAAACTGAGTGAGTCTTCATAAGTTTCTTTTTCCATATCCTAAGACCAGTTTGTTCCACTACAGCAGTTTTGATGACAGGAATAATTGAAACCTTCCAAATTCTGAATTTCTAAGCACAGGCTGTAAAACTACTCCCATGCCACTTGTGGCAACTTGTCTCCTCAAAATTACATTCCAATACAACTAAACTGCAACCTTGATTATGTTTTTGTAGTGAACGTAATCATTATGTTGTCAGGCAACATATTTTGTGAATAAATTAAATGTCACATTAACAGGAACTGAGTTGCAATGAGGAGGTTGGGGTGGATGGTCGTATAATGCGCAGGACTGGCAATCTGCAGCTCTGAGATCGAGACCTGAGACCTTGTATGAGGTTCGGTTTGGTTTTATGGTATAAAACTGTTGCAAAAACACTTTGGTTAGAGACAGATCAGTTTGCGTATACATTTTAATGCAGATGTTGTGTGTGAAGTGATCCGTTACATTTTTAACTAATATCCAGAACACAATCTTTCCCTGAGCCTAACCCAGTGCTGCGAGAGCCTGAACCCAACCATAAAACACATTCATAAGGTTGGAGTCATATATCAGCATGTTGAACTGCAAGATTGGATATTTTAGCGGAAAAGATTCTGTAAAAATAGGTTTACTGTGAGACTGGGTTGCTTGTGGTCCTCATAAAAAAGACTCAATGCTCTGTTCTGCAGTAATTTTTCAACAAAGCTCATGGTTGAGCCATTCTGTTTAACACACAAATGGCTTATGTCCTTAGATCTATTTTTCAAAAGCATTATTGTCTTTATCTAGCCTCAGGTGGTGCCTCTCATGTATTCCATACATTTGAGTCACAGTACTAACACTGTAGATACCCCATAAAGCAGCACATGAGGAGCGTTTTTAAACTCCTCCTTGAATCTTCTAGGTTGTCGGACACAGCATGGTCGGCACATAGTTTTGTCAGGTTTTTGCACCAGATGCCCTTCATGACGCAAGTCTTTCCAGTGTTGCACCAGTCTTGGGACCGGCGCCCAAAGTGCACTGTGCATTTGCAAATGTCACAATACTGTCTTCTTTGAGAAATTGACGGAAATTCTTGAGGACTGGACTGTTTCCGACTCTGATTACCTAGAAAAATCTAAGAGGATTCGGGAAGTAGCTTCAGAATTTGTTAGAAATGGCTGCCATGCATTGCTTTATGGAGTATCCGGAGAGCAATTGTATGAATGTGATGCATGACACGCACAAGCTGGGGCTAGTCATTACCTAGACAAATGAAATGAGACACATAACATACTGTTAAGACAGGCTGTGCTTCAAGTCTGAAAGTTCTGGTTTCCGTTTGGCTCTTTATCCGCAGAATATACATCTCCACCATCTGTCTCACTCTGCTGCTTCATCAGCTTCATTCTCATAGTGTTTACTCTCAGTCAAACTGGATTTTAGAAGAATTTGCTGGTCAATAATCCTACAGTGTGTTTGAGGGTTGTTTTTTTTTTTGTTTGAATTTTAGAGAGTGGTGCAGAATGAAAACACCTTGCTGAATACAGACAGCAGATCAGGTTTTGTTAAGGTAGCAGCATCCTAATTTAAGGTTCCCACGGGAGCTGAGACATCCAGTAATATAATCACATATTGCTTCACATGGAAAACAGCCCAACATAAGTTAATGTCAGTTAGTGTTTAATGTGCTGCACACCGATTTAATGAATCAGCTTAAAATTAGAGGCATTTTACATGGTTACATGTAACAGTTAATGAATTTAATGCTCAGCCTAAAAGCAGAAAGGAATCGCACATTCACACATTTTTACAAAGTGTGAAGGCACTTTCCTCTGGGATCTTCCTGCAGGACTCGGCCTTTGGCCCTGTTTTTCTCCTGACTTATTTCACACAGTGCACCAGGTGTAAAGAGATGGATGGATGCCATTCAGCCCTTGAGCCACTCCCATGCTGCCATGTATACCCAAATAGATCATGTCTCTAATTTGGCAGGAGCGATGTTGACATTTGGATCCCGTGCCCTGTGGGAAGGGTAACGACCTCGCATTAGGATGCTGTAACTGTCCAACACCTGATTTATTCTCTGTATTCAGCAGCGTGTCGTCACACTGCATCAGTCAGTGTAATGCAAACAAAAATCTCCACAAAGCTGAGCATTATCGAGCTGGTAATTCTTCCAAAATGCCATTCGATTCAGCAGAGAGAGAACGGAACGGCCTCTGGCTACAGAGGTCTTTGTTCAAATGAAGGGCTTAGGCTTGATTCTCCCCTGTGGCTGTATCAAGGCAACCTGCTAAACCTTCTCTGGCTTCAGAAGGGCCACAATGATTCTGTGACACCACAGAATGGAGGAAATACAACACATGTATGACTGACTGATTCTAATGAATCTGCATGAAATAACAAATATCAGGAGAACAGTTCATGTCATAAACTCCAACAAGCTACAGAAGTGTGGATATGAAATATGCAACAGGAATAAGAAGCTTGGCTGTTTAACCTAACTAAATTAATTCAAGGTCTTACTACATACAGTTGTTTGCTTTAAAGAAATTCAAGCTCTATAAGCAAGTCTTCAATCAATTATATATTTTTTGATTGCACAAAACACTGGACTGTCATATTCAAAAGTCTTTAAACTTTCAAAGTTATCTTGCAAGAACATCACTGCTCTCTGCAACTTCACTGTCACAGTCATCATTTTACATGTTTTGAGTATCATGATGAAACTGGAGTAAATCATAAGTTGTTTCAGCACAAATCTGACGCTCATGCGTCCCCCACCACCGTGTACTGACGAAAAATAGTCATTATGAAATGGTCAGCAGTACATACTCAGCCACAGCTCTCATGAAGAAGCGCCACTAGATAAGAGCCAAACTCATAGGGGAAAGACCTGTATCTGATTCCACTTCGCTGTTGTTAAACTGAAATCTCTACAGTTCAGACAGATCCTTAGTGTTAATGTCTTATGGAATGGATGGAAGGCACATTGTCACGTTTTATTATTGTGTGTCAAGAGGAAATATATTAAGTAGTAATTTATATTCTATAATTATGATTCATATAATGACATGAAGTTATTATCAAGGCTGTGCTACAGGTCTTGTCAGTTCAGTAAAAAAACAAAAAAAAAACATAATAGTCATAATCATTTATTATATTGTGGTTAAGGATAATGAAAGATCAGTCCAAACATACTTTAAATTACAAACTAATAACTGTCAAACATTATTATTCCTGCTACATTATTTCTCCCATTTTATGAACACAGCTGCTGGTAAATGGGATCCAGAATCCATTAAATGTTGCCTTTATACTGTACGCCACAATAAATGACTGTAATAGAAAAAGTGCAATATTATGAAAGCAGATAAAGGTTGTAGTGATTACTACTGATGAACAACCTTGTCGCCCCTGCAGGTGGTAATTTTGTTCTACAGGGCTGTAAAAAACAATTAATTATCCATTAAACGCAGCAGACCCTTCTCTTCTGGTGGCAGTACTGGTGGTTTTAAAAGGCGAGGCATGAAAATCCATTTTGGACCATGACAATAAGCGTAACAGAACTCAAAGACTCCACTCAGATTTGGACTGGCAGCTTTATATTTGGGGGCGATATGACTTGGTCTTGATGTTAAGGTTGGCGACATGGATGATGTTGCCACGCAGTGCGCTCACAGGTCAGTGGGCCGCGGGGCATCGCAGCCAGTCGCAGAATGTTGGGAAGTGGCTGAGGTTACACAGCTGTGACTGGCCGAAGCCCAGCGGCCAGCCTCCAGTGATTTCACATGTCCCAGCAGTGCTGCACAGCTCTGATCCCACAATGAAAGCGAGAGCATGACAGAGATGAGCAAGAGAGTGTGCAAAGAACAATGGGGACGAACTACAGCGAACCTTCAGGATGCAGAGACACGTACAGCAACAGAAAAAGAGCAGAATAAAAGTGACTGATGTGTGGAGGTTGTGAAGCTGTGAGCACAGGAAAGAGACCAAGAGCCAGGAAGTCATGTTTTTATCTCAAAGCTCGACAGTGATCGCCCTTCTGAGGAGACATCCTCTCTTCCTGGCCTAAAGGAAAGTGACCATCTCTGCCATAGAAAAAAAAAAAAAACGAACAAAAAAGAAAAATGCTTTGTGTCTTCACCAACAGAACCCTGAACACAGTGCTGCTTTGGAATGACAGGTAAAATTCCCTTTTTTGGGCCCATGTTAAACATCGTCTGAGGTCCAAAGGTTGAAGTAAACGTGCATGCATGCTAGCTGGTAGTGAAACACCCAGTTTTCAGTCTAGTTTATTTAAAATGCTGCACTGGTTGATGTCAAGCGGCGTGGAAATCCCCAAGTGACCATCAGTTTTGGGCTCTACATGCACTAAATACACAATCCTGCCCGTGAGCTCAGCTTAGCTCCACCCAGTGTTCATGCAGTATTTATTCAGCTGCTTTTCAACATTAAAATCTTATAATCTCGTATGAGTGGCTGCCCAGGATAGAATATAAACTCTAAATTAAGCATAACGTCCATTTCAAATGTTACTAAAGAAGACGCTTTGTGCTAATGCTGATGTTTGATAATTCCACTCCAGGATAATTTTGTTTCCTTTTCACTTTTAGTCTTAATGCCAACTTAAATGGCTAATCAAGGTAGCTTGAGTCTTTACTTAACATTTACAGTATTCCACTACACAGTGCTTCATCACTGTTTTTTGTCTAGAGCTATGACATTGCCACGTGGCCAAAAAGCAAAGCAATCAGAATAAAATGGTGTTTGATTGTCAACATTTTTTTATAAATCTACTTCAGATTTTCAGTACCGACATGTGACCGGATGTGTTTATGATGTATTTACACTGCTTGATGTAGAAATACACTGATGGACAGGATTTTTAGCATATTGTCATCTTGGTTTTCTTCTTTTCTTAACGCAGCAGGTAGCTATTAAGAGTAAATAAGTTCTGATAACACATGGCAACAGCAGACAGACAAGCAGACAGACAAGCAGACAGACAAGCAGCAGAGCACTGAGCAGCTGAAAAGACATATTTCCCTGAGGAGTTGGTGGAGAACAAGTTAATGCTTACAGTAAGTGCTCCCTGCAATAAATTGGCAAAAATAAACAAATGAATAAATAAATATAAAAATTTTGTTGTTTCAGTAAATTCTGTTCCAAAAACAACATGTAGTTAAACATGAGTGTGACAAGCTGCAAGCAGGTGAATGAAGAACAACGTGGAGGCACAAACAACCATCACAGAAAATGTCAAACCCCTGGACTTTTTTTCCAATAAATGTTAAGCTACTGATAAAATCTGGACTGTTGGACTCTTGGAAGTGAAAGAGCAAAGTTAAATAGTTTTAGCAGTGCGTGTGAAGATGCATCTACTGTATTTATGTGACAGAAATAATTGCTAACGGACACAGAGGGTTCAGTGTGTCAGCCAGGCTGCAGCTCGTCACGTTGCCATTCCCAGGCCGACTGCTCTGCCGTTAGCGCTTAATAACAGTCAGCCGTCTGTTCACCCTCCCCTTGCTTACCACTGAGGGGGTTAAAGCGACCTGCAGGCCCCGAATATCACCCAGTCACAATGTTCTGACATCCCTGCGCCTTCCCAGATGGTCACCATATGTCCACATACAGCGAGCCGGGAAGATGTGCACAAACTGGGGAGAGGAATGTACGCCGACTAAGCCTGGTGGTTTGTTTTCTCATGTGCCCTGTGGATCTGTCAGACAGAGCATCTGTAGCGACAACATCTGATATCATGTGCAAATGGCATATGAATAACCAAAACAGTACAGCAAACAGCGAGAGGCTCCTTATTCCAAAAAAAGAAAAATCTGTTATTGTCTTATCGAATGCTAAAAAGACTAAAATGAAAAACTGGTGTTGTGTGTGAAAAATTACATATAATGAGACGTATAATGTGTATAAAGTTATACACTCCAAAGGTATAAAGGGCAGTCGGCAGCGCCACAGCGAGCCGAACGCTGTGCCACGAAGCAGTGTCCAAAACCACAGTGCCATTTGCAGTAAAGTTCATAGAAGAGTCCAAAATGCATTTTTAGCACTTCCTGTTTCCTCTTTCTGATGTCAGAAGGATTTTTTATTAGATGCCTGAAATAAGATCTGTGGTTTACAGCAGCTCAAGAGATTTTCATGTTTTATTCTTGAACACAACAGCCGTCAGTGAAAACAACCCCACAAGCTTTTATGTCTTAAAAATGTTGGTAATAAATGGCTAAATGAGACTACAGATGTTGGCAGTAACATTAAACATCACGTTATCTTTACTTTGAATCTTTATTGAAAAAAGGACTCACTACTTCTACATCAGGTCACGCTAAGATCGTTTGTGTAGAAGAGGTAAGTGCAAGTTAGAAGCTTAGTGATTAGTTTCTCCAGAGCTGCTAATGCTAGTGCTGCTGGCTAATGGTACCCCTCATTTCCCTGGACACGGCTGCAACGCGTTCTGTCTTCTGCACCGTGTCATAACCCACTGGGACAAACAGAGCGGCTTGTTGTGGTCCTGGTGTGTCTTTTTACTTAAATGTTTTCTTTTCTGTCTATAGATGCTTCCTACTGTGTTGAGCTGTAACCTACAGACTGAATGACATGGATCAAAGTGTGTGACTGTTTTAGTTGTTAAAAACTGTATTAATTGATCCTCATAATTTCATATTTAGCTGTGTTTTATATACAGGGTAGGCAAGCACTAGAAATACGCTGGTGTTTCTCCTACTGAAAGTCTGTAGAGGAGGTTATTAGATTGATAAAAGCACTACCTGATTAGCCTGATTGATTGTTTTCAGAAGCGGCTTCCATCAAAAACAGACTTAGCAGAGTGGAGAGATGTTTCTGTCAGGTGGAAACACAAATGAACTAAACCGGAAGCAACAGCATCAGCAACAGAACTGCATCGCATCTGCATCTGATGGAAATGATGGTTATCAAATTTGTAGATTGTGAGGCTGGTGGACTCTCTTTGTTTGGAGTGAGTGACATACTCACCAGTCAGCTGGCACAACAACACTAGATGTTATCTTAGGTGATACGTATCACACATGCCTAATGGGAACGTGTTGCAGTTTTATTTTCAGCCCAACACAGGTTTTTTTTCTTCTGCAGTAAATCAAAACCCAAAAGAAAAATCTCACAAAAATTGTTTTAGCTTTTCTTTACATAGAACTATTAAAGTTAGGCCCCAATTCTAATTATTTTGTAACATTTTATAGACAACAGGTCTTCATCACAGCAGACTTTTTGCTTTGTCACATAAATCACAGGTGATACTAACAGTCTAATAGAACTAACATGCCCAATGCAAAGACCCTGAAATTGAGGGAGAAATATGGAAATAATTATTCACTGTATGATTTGTTTTTCATGCGATGACATGTCAACATGTCTTGTTAGAAAGCCTATTAATTTAAAAAAAGAAAAATTGACAGAATAACCTGTTTAGACACAGCACACACTGATGCACGCTCACCCACACACAGCAAACTCATCTAAAATAAGAGGTTTACATGTAATTCTAACGTCCAACCAGAGAATAATAAATACTAGCATCCAGCCTGTTAAGTTGGGTTGAACTATAAATATAAAATATCCACAACAAAGTCAATCTACACATTTCACATAGGCGCAAATTCCACAGAAAGAACTAATTGATTAGTCTCAAGCAGCAAATCCAAATGAGAGATTTAATAAATCTGTTAAAGAAGTAAACAAGTTCAATATGGACCGCAGACACTGGAACATTAAGTCAGACAGATAGTGTGAGGTAGTGTTACACACAGAGTCGTCTGCATTTTTTCGTGGATGTCTGAGGGACATGACGAATCACGTCTCTGTGCCCGAATATGAGCTGGATACATTTACCGCAATTACTGTCTCAGTGACATCGATTCTAACAGCTTTATACAAGAGACACAGACACCTGAAGATTCACAGCCTGCAGCAGGTCTGATTACGTCTGTCACATGAACACATGGTCGGGTATATGGGGTCAGTGGTGCAACACAGCACGTGCACCAGTCAGTAAATGTCTAAAAAGAAAAAAAAGATTTATAACATCTGATAAATAACTTATTAATTACATTTAGATTAGTGGCTTCACATGTCTGCACAGCAAACTAATCAGCGTCAGAGTGAACTCACTCATTAATCAAAAAGCAGGCTCTTTACCAGCTCATGTGCATTTTAATTTAAACTCTTATTTTTATTTAAAATCAAGTGTAAATGATCAAACAAACCAAATGCAACCAACAAATGCATCTGACTCACATGGTAATTATTTCAGCCTCATAATTCAGTCTTAAAATAAAAAGAAAATCCCATTAATAGAGGATTGAACATTGATTTCTTCTTTAATGATTATCTTAATGTTTATCAATAAGCTAGTTTGGTTGCACAGAAGTCAAGGAAGATTCAGTGTCAAAGATTTTATGACTCAAATCTTGATAAGTGTCTATAGACTGAAATGTCTCTGGGTTTTCATGCGAGTCACCGGTAACAAATCTTAAAACTCGCAGCTGCAGCACCCACCCCACCCCATCACACTGTTACAGCTGATGTGTCAGGGACTCAGGTGTGGTCGTATTATTACGCCTCACTTCCCTCAGTGAGGAACACGGTGATATTGCTAAAAGTTTTAGACAGTCACTGTGCTCCGTTTTCCAGCTTCAATTATGTTCAATTATTCTGCAATAAGAGGCTGCAATAATTGGGTTTTGAGTCGCTGCTTTGCAGTGCTTGTTTGATTTGTGTCGTATTAGACCGTATGTCAGAATATATGAGGTCAGAATGTATTACGAGCTGCCAGTATATCTCTGCCCCAAAGGCAGTTAGGCAGCTTGTTATGCGTTTGTGAACTTTTAACCGAGACTAGAAGTTATTGGATTTCTAATGTGCACCTTTTGAAATTTGCCAAATGAAACGATGCTCAGTCTGCTTCAACTGCCTCACATCTTGTAGCAAACACGTACCGCTGATGTACACGTGAATGAAAAGGTAGATACTGGATCAATATATAGTTTCATTTTTTATCCAGAGCCGTTTTTGAACTTCAAGTCTCA
>OMLM01012661.1:119026-145185 GCA_900302695.1 Helostoma temminkii
AACAGACCCTTACCATTATACCTCCAGGTGTGGCCAAATGCTTTTGTCCATATAGTGTAGATACTTTGACTGAAGTAAGCATGTGACTGATTATGGATGTTTTCAACGATCAACTTGGCCAATAAATTCACCATTTTTATTTCTGTTCTCTCAGGTTGTGTTAGTGGCCTGGAGGCTGTTTAATAATTAACTAATAATCAAGTTTTTTGGCACTTTTTCCTAACTTCTCTTTGGCACCATTTCCATGCAAAAAGAAAAAAAAAAGAAAAGCTAAAAGCCAGTAAGTGCTTGTTCCAGTGAAAGTTAATGCTGAACTTCCACCACACAAAATCAGTTATATAGCAGAAAGGGCATCCAAAGTCAAAATCAATGGCTGTACAACTCTATATTGTACAGGCATATATATTTTTTTTTATCCAAAGGCCTTTTCCAGACTGACTAGAGTTTAACTGCAAGTCACTAAGTCAACACAGTATCAAGTATAGAATTTAAGAACAATAGCAATACATAATCTGAAAAAACAGTACTGCGTCATCATAAAGAGATTCAAGAAATGTTCAAACCAAAACTCAAAACAGGAATGAGCCTGTCAATTCAAAGAATCCTGTGAGAGTTGTACTTTTTCCTATTTTTAAATTATTAAACAAAGCAATAATGGTCAAAACACAGGTCATAAGAAACCAAGGTTGTGCTTTAACTGGACTGATCCAAGGCCCAGATAATACTGCAGTGCAGTGGTAAGTGGTGCATTATTCATATGAGCACATAACAGCTGTTGGCCATAAATTTAGTAAAACTCTGATTGGTATTTTCCCAGTTTGGTCTTGATAATGCCACATTGCAGATTTGTCGATCCTCGGCAAATCTGATGTCATGTGACAGACAAATTACACTGATCTCATTATTATTATTATTATTAGTAGTAGTAGTAGTAGTAGTAGTAGTAGTAGTGTTAAAATGGCCAGAGTAAATATTTTATTGCCCAGTCAGAGAAAAGTGCAGTGATGAAACTTGAAGGTCCTCTGATTCTGAGCTGACGTGATATGAAAGATGATTCTTTCTACACTTCTCATCACCACTTCAATGATGTTGGAACACAAGCCGCATGTTCTGGTGAAAAAAAAGCCTCTGCATGAATATAATAGTGTGAATATACATGATAAAGACTTTGTGGAGTAAATAATTAGGCTCAGGTGAAATATAGTAATTATAGCACTTATGTTGCATACTACTGTGTACTTCTGTACTTCTCAGACTGATTCTAATTGGGCCTAAGATACCAAAAGCAGAAACAGGTACTCATGTTTCTATCTGAGTTACCTGAGCAGCAGCTTTGTACTAAACCTTTAACCATAGTGAAATTGGCTGGACTGAAGCAAGAGGCAGCTGGAGCAGCCTGTTGCCAGTCCCACAGTGTGTTCATCCTGCCAAAAAGTGTCTGATCACAGGCAGGATGTCTTCCTCTGAAAGCCTTTGTTATGTTCCACCTCTGACCTGAGCGTCTTCCTGTCCAAACAGATAAGAGCAGATCAAAACAGCTACATAATAACACACTGGCTATTCAGACACACAGGCCTCTAATACAGCAAATCCAATGTACAAATGCCACTGCACATATACTGTACGGTATACTGACACCACCATGAGGAAACATCGTTTTGTCAGTTACAGTTTCCAAGATCATCCAATATGGACAATCACAATGTGAGGTGAAGGAGAAGAAGTTTTTCGATTGGAGAGAATTTCAACAGAGCTCTTGGTCTGAAATTGCTGCATTGCTGAATCTTGGTTCTAATGTGCTGATCCTTTCCTACATGCTGTACAATGCATAGCTACATTAAAGATTAATGTTAACGCTGGACCGACATTGGGAGCCCGCTCTCTGTTCTGGGGTGTCCTATAATCCTTTGTCGAGTCTTCTGGCATGTCATAATGACAGAATGTCAGTCGACTACAATATTAACCCATTAAGCCAAACTTGTGGACACAAAGTGGACAACATGATGACATGGGTCAAGGGACAGGAAAGTTGGAGTCCAGGAGATTTTTTTTTTTTTTAGTTTTTTTGTGCCCAAATTCAACCAAACTACTATTCACAACTATAACCAAGCTTTTAGGGTTGTTTTCATCATACACACAAACAAGGGGCACCAAAGGGAACCTGTAGCCCACAATTCCATCAGGACTGGCTGTGATGTATTACAGTCCTGACACAGTCTCCAAGAGGTGCAAGTAGCTGCAAAGTTTACATCCCTGTTCATTCACTGTGGCCTTCCTGGTGGATGTGTGAATTGGGCCTGACTTTTCTCTCTCTCTCTCTCTCTTCATACATACATACATACATACATACATACATACATATATACACATACATACATACATATATATATAAATAAGATCATGCCACCCTTTTAAGTAGGGTTTTCCTCCTGCTTACATGCACTGTATGTGAAATCTGACTACAGCTTGATACAAAAGAATCATGCTGGTCATAATGGAATTTCAGGGTTTGTTGCCTGTGCAATATGCCATACACAAATAGAAATGTCATTACGTGATGCTGTAATATTCAGCTTTACTGCTTTCTCTAAATGAAAGTGTTATATAACTTTGTAGTAGTAACTTCACACAGTTGTACGCAACAGTTTTAACACCATCATACTAAAGGTAGATAACAGTAGATGGATTGTTTTACATCTTAACGCACTTTATCTATACTTTCCCCAATTTCATTTGTATGTCTCTACACATCATTATGTTTTATCATTTATTACTGTATTAGTTTAGATAAAACGCATGCAGTAATATATAATTTTGTCTTTGCTCCAGCACCTATTACAGCACACACTGATGCAGACTCCATTTGTTTCTAGGTTTCCTCCAACAATAACTTTACTATGTTGGTTCTAACCAGCTCTGAAAGTTTTTTTCTGTTTCCCTACCAGTTAAGTGACAGATTCAAATCCTGTAACATTACTTCACTTATCTAAATATCCTCTTAAGTTACAGGTTAGAAGCGGCAGAGATCATAAACTGTTCTTAGCAGGGGGGAAATTAAAAGCACAACAGGATTTTCACCTTGGAACTTGATTAAAGTTTTAAAACTGCACTGGGAGAGAACCGAGTACAGTCCCTTAATGCCAAATCTAAATTAGTCTGCACAAATTATTTGGCAGGTACTGATGCGTGGACAAGGACAATCTGGAATCATGTATTAATTCATTTCCTAATTAAAATATTTTTATGATTTTTCCTCATTTAAATGTAGTCTGCAGTCTTGTGCAATTATTGCAGTTCAATAGTAGGACTGATATTAAAGTCTCTCTCAGTACTGTGAGCCTGCGGCCTGCTGGGTTACGCTTTCGCTTTTACAGTATAAACGCTGGGATGTCTTGTATAATGCTGAGTGAGCTGCCAGGTGAATTTTAGGCCAGCACTTGACGGGGAAATGTTTGTAGACAGAGGAGCTACGCCTCCAAAAGAAAACCCCCACAAAGAGAGAGAGAGGGCGCCTGCTTGACTGACGCTTCATCAGCAGATATGGAGTGCCGCCACGGTCATACTGGGTCACAGCTCAGAGGGAGCTTACTTTAATCTGAGGCACTGCTTCCTTCCTCACCTCCTTTCAAGTGCCCAGAGTGTATTGTTGTGCATGAAGGGAACCGCACCACAAAAATCAGTCTCACTGTAGCAAAAGCTCCGTGGGACAGATTGATCTGATACTCACACCACTGAAAATGTTTGTACAACTGGATTAGTTGATATCGACTCGAACAGAGGACAGGAAAAGGCACTGTCTATCCCCTACAGAGAAGTTCAGTTAGACTCCAGCAACTGAGGGATGCTTCATACTTTTTGGACTGTTTTGTTGGTAGGGTACACTCTAAGGCTAGGGGTATACTTGCTGTAGATCGACAGATGTACGCCATTGACAGCCGAATCATCATCATTAGAATCATCTGTGCCATTGTTCACATACTTCATCACATAGTTTGTGTCTGCGTGGAGGGTTTGAAAGGTCATCCACACAAGGGCAGACAAGGGTCAAGTCCTCAGTTGCAAATGAGGATTGATTGCATGTAGTGTCATGATCTGCTTGTGACGCCCCTCAAGCTAAACCAACAGAAAACACACCCCGGGCCTCACATCGATTCCTAGACGTGGATCAACCTCGCTAGCATGGAGGTGGTTCAGCTTCGAAAAGACAGATGTTGCCCAAAAGACTTTATTCGGTGTTGTAAATCCTTCACCTTTAAAAATGGCTCAACAACAATTTTGTTTCACCACCTGCCAGGTGGTTGGCAGCAGCACTAACATTAGCCAGCAGCACTGGCATTATCTGCTGGAGAAACACCACCAGTTGCACCACCGCGTCTCTAGGTAAAAATCAATGCAAAATATCATCTACATATTATCCATCCATCCATTTTCTATACCGCTTAGTCCCCGTAGGGGTCACGGGTGTGCTGGAGCCTATCCCAGTGGTCATGGGGCAAGAGGCGGGGTACACCCTGGACAGGTCTCATCTACATATCATTATCTTCAAAATAAAAAAAATATATATATCAGGATATTTTTTTGCCATTATCGCACAGTTTTAGCTCTATGTTTCTGGATACGACACGATTTGCACAGCCCTGATTGTAGTTAATAAAAATGTGAACGTAATTGTGCATTATTGACAGGACGCAAATTTCACTTTCCTGAATCAGATATGTTAACATTATATATCGTCATACTGGAGTGCATTCAAAGAGGGGGCCAAAACATTTCAAAGACCTCTTACTATAACTCCAGTACAGCTCCACCACCCACTAGAAGAATTATCACCTTTCTGACCATTTCAATTTAAAAAAACTGGGAAATTTCATCCTTGTAATAGCCAAATTCACAACAGAGCTGTTTTATTGGATTTGATTGTACAGGTGTACCTAATTTAGTGGCCAGAGAGTGTATATACTCTGAAGGAAGTGATTACCGAGCTGGAAACAGCTGATCGGACAATGTGGAGCAGGTGTGCAGGTAAATCAGGGACAGGGAAGGCTGAAGGGGAGATTATATTATATTATATTATTTATTCTAATTAGAGTACCCATGTAAAGGTTACGAGACAAAAAAATGAAAGTCCGAACAGAACAACTTCGGTGGCAAAGCATTTGTCTTTTCTCACAACTTCTTTTCTTCGCCCTGGAAGTCACTTTGAAAACATCTGATATTTATGCACTGATGAATCGCAGCCGTCTTCGATAATAATTAAAACTGGGATTAATTTCGAAGTTATGCAGCCAAACCCCAAAAGGTTTTTCCATTAAGAGATGCCAAACCGCCCGCTTTAAATGTTGCATCAGACGACCAATGAACCAAACACCCTAAAAGTTGGAGGATAATTTGGGGCACATTGACTCATGCTGTGCAGCACTCTCATATATTTATCTTTTTACTCTAATTCTGTCAGGATCTTTCTCTGTGGTGATTTTCTGCTTAGGGCTCATCAGTACATCTGGGGCCTAGATGATAGCACTTCATGGGCACAAAAAGAGCCTCCAGGACAAACACAAAAGACTTCATTGTTCTTTTTATCAGAACAGAAAAACACACACGAAATAAGTACCAAGCAATAAAACCTGTACTAAAACGACACTTCTTCTAGGTGATGAACATAACATACACTTTTTAAGGCTCATCAGATCATTTTCATCTGAAAGTTAATGTCACTGAGCCAAATCCTGATCTGTGCCTCTAGAAAACAAATGAAGGTGTCTGATATTAGCTAATGAGATGTCAGGGGCAAAAATTAAGGCTATGCAGGTGGTTATTAACTATGAATAATTAACAGTTGGTGTGACGGGTGTGTGATAACAAACCCATAGGAATGAAAAAGACAGGCCTGTGCCTCGCTGCCTCGTACAGACGTCCCACTGGTTGCTCATTTTTCAGGAGAGAGAAATTCAACATGTCTGGTCTTGTTCTGGAAAGCTGATTAAAACTGGCACTGTGTGACACCCAGTGGCTACATACTGGTATCCAGAGACTAAAGCGATAAAGTCACAAGTTCCTGTTAAGTATTTTATTCTCAAAAAAGCGTAATTAAAGCTGGTTGATAAATAATTGTTTGTCATTTTCTCCAGTAAATGACATGAAATGGTAAACACTCAGGTTTTTGTTGAGTTATTCAAAGCTTCTTTTGCCTCATTTATGTTATTCAATGTGTTTACATGCAGTTAAGAAATTAGACTACTTATTAAAAATCAGGTTTCTCAGGAAATTGGGGAATGAGTTTACATGGAGGTAGGTAACCTGATTACTGGAAATCTGTGTATATATGCAGCAGAGCAGTAATCTGACTCTGACTCTGGATTATTGTGGAAGCATGGTTCACAGATTTTAAGTGTACTGAAAACAAACTGCTTCTCACTCTGTTTATTTTTCTTTTCTCTCTCTCTCTCTCTTTTTAATGTGTCAGGGAACTGAAAGCAGTTTCTATAATCCTCTACCTTGAATACAGAAACCAGGTTTCCTGTTTATGTGGCAGTTAAGAAATCAACTTATTTGGAAAAGCCGACAGTAACCCAACTTCTAAAGCCCACGTAAACATGTCAACTGGGCAGCCGTAGTTCAGTTGGTAGTGTGGTTGACTCAAGGGTCAGCAGCGAGACCTAACTTCTCCTGGTCGCATGTGTCTCTGGACAAGACAGTGAACCCACAAATATCCCCCAAAAAGACAAAACTAAACAAAAAAAACATGTCTACATATGATATCTATATGTAGACACGTTGATATTTGTACATATTTACTATACAACAATTCTCTTTTAGCTGCAAACATGGCATCAGTCTCATTAGTTGTAGTCCATCGCAGCCATCATATGAACGAGAGGCAGGGTACACCCTGGACAGGTCGCCAGTCCATCGCAAGGCCACATATAGACAAACAACCGTTCACACTCTCACTCACACCTACGGGCAAATTAGAGTCTTTTGAGACTTGTGTTTTCCACATTTGTTTGGAACGTACAGTTGAAACCAGAAGTTTACATACACTGTATAAAAAGACACGTAGCCCCCCCCTCACTGTGGGACATTAAATCAGACTAAACTTTTCCTGTTTTAGGTCAGACCGGATTACCAAAATTATTTCCATTTGCAAAGCGCCGGAGACCAATAATAAAACTCCCAAACACTGAAATCCAACAGTTGATGAAAAATAACTGACACATGAATCAATAATCGAAGCGATCGTTAGCTGCAGCCTTGTTGGCTCGCTAACTAACCATCTCGTGCCATTCGCTTCCAGTTATCTGTGCAGTGCACACAGATACAGACAGAGAAGAATTAATAGACCATTGAATTCTGCTCAAATTCTACTAATTACCGAGCTCTGTTTCCACCAGCATGCTTATGTGTAATAATCCGATTTAGCAGGGCTTTTCTCACACTGCATGCAACACACACACACACACTCTGACCATGAGCACTACAAATTCATCCAAAAATCATGAGCCATTATAGTTTTGACATTTCAAGGCTTGGCTTTAAAGTTTCTTCAGCACTATTTGAAGACAAAGAAGCGATTTTGCCCTGCATTCATGGAATACAAAGAAAACTGAAAAAAATAGAAATCAGTATTCGGCTGTTATTTAGTCCTATACTGTGTTATTCAAGCACTCAGAAGCAGGAGGTTGAAGTTCATGTCTAGATGTCTGATTTTCATTACAGAACAGAGGGGAGATAACGGCACAAAGTGCACATCTAAAGTGTATTTTTATTAAATAACAAAGGGAGAAAATAGAATTATTTTCTGAATACAGTGAGTGTGTGTCTTCCTGCCTCTCCCTGAGGTGCATCAGCACTCAGCCTCATCCCTCCAAACAGTAGCAGCAGGATTAGACAGCGGTGTTGCCATGCAAGGCTGGAGCCAGAGTTTTCCCCGTTAATATCGGCGCTGAGATTAAAGGAAGCAGACAGGGCAGAGACAGCTCATGAAGACACAGACGGCCATAGAGGCAGAAAGGGGGGAGCTGGGATAGCCCCATAAACCTGGACCATAACTCTGGCTAACAGAAGCCACTGATGCCAGCTCAGGATTATAAAGATCATGATTTCCTCTGCTCAGAAGATTCATGAACAGCTCTATACAAATGGAGACAATGCTGCCCATAAAATAACCTTTGCTGGTCATTTCTGTCTCTAATTAAGTCTTTATGTCCTAAGTTCTGTAATCAAGTTAAAAAAAACTACAAACATGTCCACCCAAAAGAAATCATTTGTTTCTGTGACTGCAGCAATGCATGGCAGGGGTGTAAAATCTGCACAAGTGAAACAACATTTTGGAAAATACTTGAAAGAAGTAGATTTTAATTGGGAGGAGGTTGAAATAGTCTTCTGTTTAGATTCCCTGTAGACTTGTTACAAGACCGAACTAAGACGAAAATAACATCAGATTTTTACAGAGTATATTTAGATATCCATCGCAACATAATGGAAAAATTGTGAAAAGTGGTTTAGTCATGAAAAAAAAAAAGTCACATTATGGATGCTCAATGACAAATGTAAGCAGGTGTTAAAAAATAGAAACAAGCTTGTTTACATTTGATTTGCAGCAGAACAAACTATTTTTACTGGACTTCACTTGTTATGAGACACTACAACTTAATTGATAAAAATGACACTGTGTATTAAAGTGCAATCTTGCACACAAAAACCCTCAACTAAAAGCCAGACTAATTGAATTTGTTGAAGTGGATCCGCAGCTCTAGGAGGCAGGAAAATCTCTGCTACTCTATCTCCCTGTGTGCATGCATGTGAGCCAAATTCAGCTGAAAACAGTGATGTAGTGCTGCGTATTTGACAGGCTCTCCAGCCAAAATGGTTCCACAAATTTCTCAGTAATGAATGCAGCAAGCTTTCCTCTTATTGTGCCTCTTTGTTTTCTGCTCCGACTGCACCACTGATCTAAAACTGATGCTTTGTTAGATTGCTGCAGTTCACAGCCCACACCATGGTTCACAGTAAAAATAATTGAATTAGGCTAAAGCACATCTAGAAGAGTTTAAAACTTATCACGTCTGTTTATTGCAACTTGATAAAGAATTGATATTTAAACCAAAGTGTCTGAAGCTGTGATTTAGAGATAGTTTTTCTGACAGCAGAGTCATGTTGGTACAGTAAGATCGATGGGTGTTTTCCTCCAGGCAGTGGAGGATAGCCTGAACGATTTTTACCATCACAACCAGTGCAAGATCAATAATCACTCCTGATAATAATTTTTCAATCCTGATTATCAAGCGAGCTGAATCACTGACACTAGGTCAAGCTCAGTTTAATTTTAGATATGGTGATAGTGATTACCTATGTTTATATTTAATTTGTGTACAAAGCACTGATTCAATTCAGTGGCAATGTTCTGTACCGGATTTGGGAAAACTGCATCAGCAAATTGTGAGAGCATCAAAGTGTCTAATTCCAACAAACACACACACACACACACACACATCATAAAAGCTTAACTTTAATGCAAACCCAACAATGGCATAGGTGCTTTTGAATGTGATGAGTATGTTATGTTTCCAATGCAAGCAGTGCAACATATTTTCCCAGTGCATACTGTAATAATTGATGCAATATAAACTTAGGAAAGCTGCATGTCTGGGGCAAACATGTTGCAAAATCTTTTCTATATATGGTTTAATGCTAAGCAGACGGCACCAGAAACAACTGAACAGTTTGCAGATGGTACAGTATAATTCAGATAGTGACAGTTAATGCTTTCAGGTTTACACTGAGAAATAGAACAGTTATCAATGCACCAACTGTGTTACGAAGTGGGTAAGCATTCTTATGAAAGCTCAGTTTTTTTGTTAAATGATGTTTAATGATGGGGTGTCAGACCATGGCCACACCATTTCCTAACACTGACCTACTGTACCTGACCGTCTTAACAAAGCTGCTTCCTATCCCCAACCAGGTTAAGCGTAAACTACATATCTGCTTAGGCTAAGCTACTGTGGTTAGCCCCACTGGGCTGCTCTGCTAGTCCTAATAACAGTTAAACCAAACACATTCTCACACACCTCCATTAGAGTCTATCATCTTGGTAATACATCAAACCAATCTGTCATTCCACGTCTACCATCTCATTTTCTTAAGCAACTAGGCAACACCAAGGTAGCCAGCTTGCTCACAGCATGCCATGCTAGGTAATACGCTGCCTCAGCCATCAAACAACCCATGATACTTAACTTCTTCTTCATGCTATGAACTAATATCAACCCCATCTTAACAGTGGTTCGAAGAAACCAGCCGAAATTCTATTGCCACCTCTTGTTAGCAGCTAGGCCGAACAACAAGGTGGCTAGCATGCTGCCAGAGCCACCAAACCACCAAATCTTGCTAACAAGCCAACCTTCTTGTGCTACCTAATGTTAACAGATATAATCAACTAATACACAGCTTCTTGAGTTCACACAACCAATGCAGCACTTACCAGTTTTTGCCCCATTCACACACCTTTCTCCTAATCCTCAGCAATTCCCTGAAGTTGGCTAGACTGTCAGCCATGTTTCCCCTTCCTGATTTAGGCTCCACCCTTTTGTACCCAGGTAAGTTAATAAAGAAACCCCTATAGCTGACCTCCATCTTAACTGTCCAGCCATGGCTTCGGCCACAACTCAGAGGTTTAGACACAAAAACAACTCAGCTTGATTGAGGGATGGCCTAGATTAAAGTAGTTACTAGACCTATATTAAAGTTAGACGTTCATAGTCATGGTTGCTACAGGGAATATGCAGGTAAGGTTATGAAATTGTTAAAAAGAAATAACAATTAATCAGAATATCAATTTGAAACAGGAAATAAACATCAGTCATGAATTTGACTCACCTCTCCTGACCTTCCTACACTGACTTTGTTCGCTCTTCATATTACATAACCTGATTTCCTACTAATCTTTTAATAAGCTTCTTGCACAGATGCCTATAACCCTAAAGGACTGTTTCTTCAGGGAGTGCAGTCCCTCCTAACAGACAGTAGCTCTTGCATTGCATTTATGCAGCACACGAACACCAATGGGAAGGTCACATCACTTCGTATTTTGTGGAAAACCTGGAAGATGACATGATTTGTTGGTTGAATTCATCCAGGACCACTCACCTACATACCAATGACCCCTATAGTGTTGTACAAGAGGTAACTACAGAGGGCAAATCATCCAACAAACTATTTCAGAACACTGCACTTTTCACAGAAAGTGTCTTCGGATAATCCGTAAGGTCAAGTAAAAAAAGCTCAGACAGGTGTGTAGGAGCATACTGAAGGACTCTGTGATTGCCTTTCTACAAAGGCCATCGTTCAGTGTTGTTCCCGAAACAGCATTGTCCTTCTCCCCCACTCTTCAGATCAATATGAGAGCTTAACAGAGCATAATTCAAAATCCAGGGAAATGAAAACCGTCTGAGCAAATTCAAATCTCTTTGCAAAGCCCCAATTCTCATGGCAATCCCCACAGCTCCCCCCGAAGAGTTGTCCCTGCTCGCGCTCTAAATCCACAAGTCAAGGTACGACAACTCTGTGATCACTGCAATGTGAGACCTTGACAGTCACGGCTGACTCAATTGATCCCCTTCAGGAGAGTCAATCCTGACTCAGTGAAGTCAACAAGGGCCACAATTCCTGATTAATACCTCAGTAGCTGACTAATTTACTGCCACTGAAATACAGAGTGATTCCTTTCCCCTTCTAAGAAACGTATCAGTGGTGTTGAAAACTCACTTCACAGTTAAAATTAGCTTTTTTCTTTCCCCGTGCACTTGATTGTTTCTCCATTTTGTCTTTTATTTCACTCAATCTGTCCCTCAGTGTGTGTGTGTTTCTGTCAGATGATCTGCTGTGAAGCGAAAATGAGGAAGGGACTGCGACAAATTCTAATTCAGCCCCTGCAGCAGTGCTTCGTTCCAATCGATCTATTATCCCTCAGCTGCCTTATCTGGTGGATCACTTGTCTGAAGAGTAAAGAAATCTGCCTTAGCAACAGAGGATAATTAAAAGATTGGACAAGGAAGGACATAAAAGAGGAAGAGAGAGAGTCTTGTTAGGGCAAGAAAGTGTTGATATATATCTTATAGAGGATTATATTTGGGTGTAAACCTACAGGTTGCATTTGCCTGTTAGAGTGGAGAATCTAAGACGAAGAATAAATCTGGCACATTAGATTTTTTTATTCATCCGTTGCCATGCAGCTAAAAGCATTTGTTGATAGTTTCTTTATGCAGGTGATTTAGTAGCTTTACATTTTATTCTTTTTCTCCAGACTTAAGAAAAGTAATTAGATGAAATAAAGCTTGTTCTGATTTAACACTTATGTCTTTTAGGTACCGGACCCATCAGAGCTGTAAACCTAAAGCATAAATCAAAAAAAGGCCATTTCGTACTTACTTAGTTACATACTGTAGTATGTCTAGTCTAAACTAGTCCATGCATTTATTACTTCTAGACTGGACTACTGTAATTATAATAACTAATAGGATGTCCCAGTGACTCCTCAAAAGCCTCCAGTTAATCCAAAATGCTGCAGCCAGAGTTCTGAGAAGAGAGATCATATTTCTCCTACATTAGCTTCCCTCCATTGGCTCCCTGTAAAATCTAGAATAGAGTTAACATATAAAGCACTTAATGATCAAACTCCATCATATTTAGAGACATCTCAGAGTTTCCAAATGTAGAATAGGAGGCAGAGCCCCTCCTCTCCTGTGGAACCAGCTCACATTTCAGGGTCAGGAAGCAGACACCCTCTCTACTTCTAAAACCAGGCTTAAAACTTTCCTTTTTGATAAAGCGTATAGTCAAAGCTGGTTCAGGTGACTCTGAACCTTCTCTTAGTTATGCTGCTATAATTTTAGACTTCTGGGGGACACAGTTGTTGGCCCAACCAACCTGCCTAGTGTTTTGTTTGCTGCTTGTTATCGTTATCGTAGTCTTGTGGCTTGTCATCCTTTTCTCTTTTCCCAATCTGTTGAGGCAGATGGCCGCCCAGCCTAAACCTGGTTGTACTGTAGATTTCTTCCATTAAAGGGAGTTCTTTCTCTCCACTGTCTCATAGTACTGTTCTAGTGGGATTTGTTGGGTTTTCTATATAATTCCATATGGATGTATTGTTAAATCTTAAGTCCCTTAAGATGACTTTTGCTTTGCTGCGTATATAAATAAACTGAATTGAGTTGAATTGTTGTGAGATAAGACTTTTGTCATGTGTAATATATAAACAACTGCAATGGTGATGTCACCTGTACATCTCTACATTAAGGTGAGATCCCACTGGAACAAAAACAAAGCTTCCAGCGGCTAAGGTATGTTTCAAAAGCACCAGAGGCTCAATGGGCAAAGTTTTTCAAGTCAGATTTTAAATTAACTGTTCAACATCCTCTGGTCATAGTTCTGTTTGTGCAGCAGGGTAAATAAATCCATGCTAAAAACATTAATACAAGTTCAGACTAACAGTCTATACACCCAATTTACTGCCTCGGAAATGCACAGTGATCCGGCACCCCTCTAAAGAAACATCAGCAATGTTGAGCACCCTCACCCATTTCACTGCTAATACAAGAGGAGTAAATAAAATTAGCTTTCTTTCTTCATGCACTTTATTGTTTCTCTATTTATTCCTTTATTTTCCTAATATTGTGAACATCTCTCTCTCTGTGGATATGATTAGTTGATCTAAAATAGAAAAAAAGACTACACCTATGCTACGAATGAGGCCTTTTACTAAACTTAAGCTAACTATTTGGCTCTCAAACCAAACAGAAGATCACAAATCAAACTGATTGTCCTGTACTGAATAGTTTATGATGTTCTGTTACAGCTCTACTGTAAAAGCTCTCAGTGTGTGTGAAAAAGTGGATGCTACAAAATAAATTGCACACAACCTCTTTGTCCTCACTGGTAGTTATAGCCTGGAGACACATCACTTCACTACTGGAGAGAAAATGACACTTCACTGAGGAAAACTCTGGAGACTTGTCAGAAAGCTTTAAATCTAAATGGAACTGAGACACATCATATTATCATATTTACGTCAGTTATTCTACAATAAAAATACAATCGTTAGTCACCGCTCTTTTGCTCTTATGCAATGACACGCACATCTTTTGATCGTTTTCCCAACAGTTGTGAGAGAGATAGAGAAGCCAGAGTCCCGGCAAGACACGCGGACAGTGGATTGTGTGGCTGTGACCTCCCAGCTCGGCCCGTCTCACCCTGCTGATGTGAGGGAAGCTGACAGCCCGGCTCAGCACAAGGCTACAGCGAGGCCACAGGGGCATTCTGGGAAGAGACTGACTTCTTCCTAAGTGCTTAAAGTCAACCAGCTTGCGGAGAACTTAAGGATAGCTGCTTAGAGCTAATCCCAATGTCTGAATTTCCAGTGATATCCATTAAATGTGCTTTATGACGGACTTATAACTATTATTTTTTGTAACTATGTCACTGATTTGCTGTAACATCATGTCAAAGCTGTATAGAAAATATTAAAAATGTATAACCCGGTTCTGTTCTAGAAATAAGACAACCTTCAAAATCCCTCCAACATTTTAAGTAAAAATCTAACGCTGAAGCAGTTCTTCACAGTTGAAGCTTGGAGAAATTACTGCGTCATTACTGTATTATTTCGTATGAAGTCAATGTTATATAACTTTTATAAATTCTGAATGTTTAAAATCAGCATCCTTGATTTGTCACCGAATACAAAAAGTACATCGCAATGAAAGAAATGCTGAATGAAAGATTGCATTGATTTTCTGGAACCACTGCTGCGGGTTGACATTAAGATCATTCAACGCCCATCATACAAGGTAGCATTTATTGTAAAGCAGCCACAGGAAATGTATTTGTCACTGAAGTGAGTAGTGACATATCATTATTTTTCATCAGCAGACCAGAACTTTTTCCTTTTTTTTCAGTTTTTAGGAAGGAGGAAAAGTACAAGAAGTAGCTGTTAGATGAAAAGGTGCGAGCAACCTTGCATAACATTCCAGCAAAACAATACTGTGCCTTGCTGTATGATAGAAAGTAGATGTGATACAGGAAATGTATATGTGTGTGATAGAAATCTGTGTGTGCACACATATGTTTATGTATGTCTTTGAGATTTTCTGCCCACTACTTCTTCTGTGTTCTTCTGCCTGCCTTTGTGAGATGATTACAGCCTTTTGTCATGTGTGAAGCCACAGGGCACTGCTTCGATCGGGAGGACTCATAGAGGACACCTGAGGGTGGTAATCAGCATGGTGGGGGAGTCTCCCAAGCTGGATACCATTTATCCCCAATCCCCTTCCTTTTCAGCGGCATGTAAGACTTTCTAATGTTCTAGTGCATATTCATTTACATTTAGTCTCATCCTGAAACATTTAGAGCAGATAAAGGGCCACACGTTGTCAGATGGTCTGGGCCGTTTGCAAGCGTAGCCTGCTGATTTTCTGTATTCTAATCATTGATCTCGTTTCATTTTTCCATTCCGCTGAATTTGTTTTGTCATCCTGAAGAACTGCGGAGAATGCAATTAAAATTTCCACCTCAGTAGGAGCTTGTTTAGCTGCAGTTGATCTCTTGTTGTTGCAGCAGTATTAAACCACACTAACATCCTAGCCACAGATGTCACCAAAGTTCAGAAAAACCAACAGCGCAGAAATAAAAAGACACATTTTAATCACACACTTGCATCTTTTAGTCAGAGTTACCTCTATGACTTTGACTGCTGACCCTCTAAAGGCAGCCTTCCAACAGTATCCAACTGTTTAAGTCTGCTTCCTGTAGAGCCAGAAAGCCTGTGTAACCCCAGCATGAGGGATCACTGAGAACCCCGAGTGGCTGGCGTAACCTTGTCCTTCACCAAAAAACATGACAGCAAACATGTAAAACGAGGGCAGCGGCTTCTGCATCCTTAAGGTAGCGGCTCTGAATTATTCACACACCAAGCTTTAGAGATGCTTCTAAAAATGCTCTGAAGAATTTTGGCTCCCTCTGTTGCACCTTGACACGTTATGTAACTTTGTTTACAACTGCAGAGTATTATGGTCTGTGGAGCTGCACAGCGAGGAAATACAGGTAACTCTAGAGAAATTTAGGTCAACTGGTACGAAATAACAAAATGATTGTTGATTAAACCGTCACACTGGATGCCCATGAGCATTCATTCTGTATATTTTGCCTTCAAAAAGTGTCTATAAACACTATTTTTTTATTGTATCATTCATACTGTAACAGTTGCTTCTCTGTGAGCTCTGGAATTCATTTATCCAAGGGGCTTTTTCAAAACGAAAGCAACTGCAGCCAACATCCATCGCATTAAATCATGTTCTGCCTAAATGAAATTGAGGGGCTGGTTGAATCTTTTGACTAGAAGTCTGCCTCGGACTAACTGACCTGAGTCAGACACACTCCATTAGCTAATTATATCCCTTTAAATGACAAATGCTGA
The DNA here is from genome assembly GCA_900302695.1 of Helostoma temminkii. Lineage (NCBI taxonomy): Eukaryota > Metazoa > Chordata > Actinopteri > Anabantiformes > Helostomatidae > Helostoma > Helostoma temminkii. Next base: position 135,495 of record OMLM01012661.1, read on the forward strand.
AGTCAGAGGGCAGCCACGGCATGAATACTAACAGCTTATAACCAAGTGGTTGTGAGCAGAGACTTTAAGAAGGAAAACGGAGAAGGAAGAAAAAGGAGAGGGGGAAAGAGGAAAGGCTGCTGGCTGCAACCAATGAAATCAAGATCTAGCAGTGGTATTTCAATGTGATTAGGCTGCGAGAATTTAGAATAAATCAAGATAATGAACCGTGGTGGGAAGTGGGAATGAGCTGAACAAAACTCAACCCTCTAATGTCGTCTCACATTGGGGGAAATGTCAACCTTTTTTCAGTTCTTCAGGGTCGAATGATAAATCCCCGTCACTGGAATATATGTCCACTGCAAAAACCTCAGCACAAATACACATCATTTTACTGCTTTTCTTACAAATGACACAAGGAATTACTTCAAAACGTGTCTTCAGCTTCTTGAGGTGTTGCACTAGACTGGTAATTTCTTTAGTTTTCATAATGCATTAATATAAACTGAAAATGAATTCTTTAGGTGTCTTCGGCCTGTCATAATGAAAGCTAACGTGGTGGGCGGAGGGGAACAGTGATTGTTTGTTTATTAATGGTGACACAAGCTAATTTATCACCTCCTACAACTACTGTAAACATAGCTAAGTAGAGAATTGACTTTTACTGATTCTCCTTTTTTTCCCGGTAGTGCTCCCAGTTGTATACCTGCAGTACAAAAATGAATGTAGCATTTTAGATTTAAGCCAAATTTACAAATAGAAGTGCAACTATTCTTCACAGTTCGATTCTGATGCTGATTTTTGTTTTGTTTTGTTCCTTTTTTGGTGTTAAATTGAATGATTTGAAAACACGGTTGACCTACAGCCTGTACTGTCCCTGAATGCAGCACGCAAATGCTTCACAAGGTACAAGACCGCAAACGTGTCGTGGTACCTAACTAGAAACCCTAGTAACACCCTAGGCGGTTGCTCTGGACTGAAGTTATTTAAGGTTCAAGATACAAGTTATTTATAATAATAATTTAGCATAATGACTTGAAACAGGGGACAGCAGCTAGCCTAGTTATGGAGAAAATATTTCAAATATCTGATGCAACACTAAATATGCAACTGAGCAACCGAAAGACAAAAATGTAGCCGCAAATTTCAAGCAAGAAAACAAACCATCATTGACAGAGACAGATACTTAGTACGTTTTACTGCAATGTCATAAATATTTTTAATCATTTTACCATAAAGTTTAAATGTCTGCACAGTTGCTGCAAGTTTCTCTGCAAACAAGCCAAACAAGACGAAAATATTTTAACCCATAAAGAAAAGCAAATGTGACAACACACATTTTACAACACAAAGGGTAAGTTCAAGGTTGTGAATCTGCAGGTTTCCCTTTTCATTTGTGTGAAGAGCAAACATTGGCAGAGTGGTAATTACGCTGTGATAGAGAGCCTCTTGCTATGATAAAAAGCCCTGCTGCATTCATCATGCTAATTTCAGCCGTCTGGCGCTCGTTGCAGAGCCTGATACCTGACAGCCAGAGCCAGAAAGCAAAATTTACGCTCGGACCCATCTGCCAGCGGCAGGTAAACTGAGAAATTTACCTTTCAAACACATTTTTTAGCATCCAGTGAGCTGTATCACAGAAACAGATTTTCATAGTCTTCAGATAGTTTGTTTTCCTGAAAATTTGCGATCTCCTTATGTCCTCACATCACAATCTTTCAGCAGGTCATACAAGGATCATATTACTGTTCCAACATAAAGTGATTTTAGCCTGGCTGTATTTCCAAAAGCAAGCTACCACCCCACTAAGTGGTGACTCCATTTTATTTTCTCACCAAAACCAATTTTTGCCCACATTCGGCGCTCAGTGAGCCATAATTTCTAATGTTGGTCAAAGCGCAGTGTTGCCACAGGATCAGACTTCAATTCTCTCCTGGAAGTCACACTAAAGCAAATACATGAAACACTGTAACAGCAGCATCCAAACCGGCTACAAGGAAGGAACAAAGGACATGTTTCTGCTGTATATGCCCAGTTTGTTCAGTGTAAGAAAAGACAAGTCTACAATTTCCCACAAGTGTCCTACGAATGTGTAAAAAACTATTTGTTCCTAATTACATTAATACAAACATTTCTGAAACAGTGATACTTTGGATGAAAACAAAGATGGCGGAATACTGGACATAGTCACTACTAGCCAAAGTTGTTCATCTCAGAAGAAAATATGCCCTAAGACAAAAATGGTTAAGGTTAAGTGAGAGGGTCGACTGGTTAGGGTTAGCAAAAGCCAATGTGAAAGCTTTAAGACCGACCACCATCTTGTTCTCTTTTTTTATGCTAGTCCATTATGCTAGCTAGTTAATCACGCTAACGTTAACTTGTAAGCTCAGCTTCCAGTTGCCTTTTAATGTTTCCAGTCTACAATAAATATGCACTTAATGGCTTAAAAAATATTGTGATTATTGTTATTTTGTGTTTTATGTCTATGGTTTTTAACAGACTAAACTTTCAGGATGATTACAGGAAAGTGTATTTGAAACATAATAATAATAATAAATTTACACTACACAACAAGGTAAACAGGTGATCATCAGCTGGAAAGCCCATACTACAATACAGTCATGTTAAACGGTAAGATAAAGGTTTGCATTTAAGCCGACCTGCACAAAACTGAGCACAGAACTATTTTATAAGTACGCACTAAATTGCACAGCAGCTGTTCACAACTAACGGCAACTGCAGTCATTTCCTGAAATGTGCTCTCCTGATTGTAGGGCAGTTAAAAAGCTCTGTGATTTCTGGAGCACAGGTGATGTGAGATGTTGATAAGAGCAGGTCTTGTACTGAAGGCTACTGAAAACTCAGCTGTACTACATATTCAGCAAATTGGGTATTTAGTTATCCATCTGATGTACTGCTCTGATAATACGTGTTAAAATACAGTACTGCAGCAAGATTACACAAGAACACAAAAGCCAAACACAGACAAATATGATTCACACCTAGATACAGATAATAATGAAGGGGGGTTATATATCCTAAAAGGATGCAGCTGCTTTTCTAAACAATTTAAAGCAGGAACTAGAGCACTCCACTGAAGCATGGCTTAGAAATAAATACTCTTGTTTTAAAAAGCAGTGGTGAACCAGCAGCAAAAAGCAGCATGGTAATGAGAAATCACACTTTATAAACTGTTAGAGAACAAAACCTAACGAAAGGAACAATCAGCTGCAGCCCAGTAATGACATGTCACACACACCGAATAGCTAAGATGAGAAACAAAAAAAGGTTTTTTGGTTTTTTTTGCTTCATCTATGTTGTTACACAACATACCAGCAATAATGTTTGCTTTTTATGCTGCCAACTCAGAGTAATGAAAAAAAGCCAGCACATCCACTGGGTGTAATACAGTTGGAAAATGTACAGACTCCAATTTCATAACTTCTTATGCTGCAGTAAATTGTTTTCATGCTTGGCAAGGAGCCTGGACTGTTACATTACAAGTAAAGTGAGAGAACAATGCAAGACCAATGTTAGTGCAACAAAAAGAGGCTTACCTGTGGTGGACAGCAGGCAGATCATGTCCAGTAGCATGGAAAGAAAGGGAGAGAAAATTACGTTAGCTAAGATTAAGCTTTTAAATCCAGCTAAGAATATACTAGGACACAGTATTTATAATCCTGGTTCCTTCTACCAATCAATAAAAACAGAATTAAATAAAGACTAGCCTGGGTATTAACTTTAAGAGCACTTCGATGGCACATAAACGCCTGCAGATAATTATCTATTAAATGATACCAGAAACATTAGGAGCTACAGATGCTACGGTTTCTATTCACGGCACCTGAGGAACAATGAAATACTCAGACAGTCTCAATAAATTAATCCAATTTACTAATTTCTGCTGTAATGGTTTCTAAACATTGACATGTATGAAACAGTTCCACTGACATTTCTCACAATCTATTTTTGGTTCTCTGTAAAGTACACCAGGTTTCTGTTAGGTTGCTGTGGAGACATTGTGAATGGATAGAGGACTGTAGCAAAGGTTTTTTAAAAACACTGAGGTATTGAGCCCATCTGCTAAATGTCCCCTGTAGCAGAAATTTTGTCCATGTAGCAAAAATAACAACTTTAGAAATGCTGAAGATATTCCACTGTTCAATATATATATATATATATTTTTTTTTAATTGCTGTTCAAAACCTTCTCTGTCTCCACACAAGGTCCTGAATGCTTCTGATTTGCAGTTGTAATAACTTTGGTCATTTGATAGTTTTATTTAAGCAGCATAAAATGACTCAGTAATGTCAAATATACAACAATATACAACAGTTAGTTCTGACAAAGCAATTTGATTGGACAACAGGCATTCCATGGGTGCTGATATAGAGTATAACAGCGCCAGGATGTTTAATTTTATGTATCACTGCGCCACAAACGTCTTCTAATAAACAACAAAACTAGGTTCAGTTTGCTTTAAAATATATTGTAGACACATTTCAATAATAATACAAAACCCTGGTCGGGTTATTTCCACAACTCCGCTTATTTTTAGTGCATTGCAGATATTGCTTAATTTTAGTAGTTTAGTCAGTACAGCACTCCCTCTTGTGTGATATTGCTTAAATATACAGTGTAAGTCTACTAACGTTAGCCTCCATAAGCTACTAGGCTAACTTCATAAATAACAGCCAATTTTATAATAATTAGCCAGTAACTGTATTAAAAAAAAACAAATACTAATTCCTTTCCTAGAAACTTCTAGTTAACAGTACTAGTGTAGTACAGAGAACTACGCAGATTGAGAAACGTCCTTGGTGTTTCTGTGGTGACTCAACTGAAAAGGCTGTTGGGAAATGAGCTAAAGTTTTCCAGTGATTTTACTGTCATGATTCACAGTCTCTTTGCAGCAATTTTGTAATTTATTGTGTGTTTTGTATTTGCAGTGCATTTCAGTATTTGCTTGTGTTTTGTGTCTTTGTAGTGATTTTTTTCTAAACGCTGCTCCCACGTTGCCAGATTGGTTAAGACATTTACTTAAACTGACTGTGTTTTGTCTGTTTGCATGTATTTTCTTAAGCTGCAGTACACTAAGCTCTCAGTGCTACCATGGGAATCAGCACCAGTTACCTTAGACTTTCATATTCAAATTCCCAGAAAAACACAAACGTGTGTGAATGAATGTCATTGTGCAGTACTTGAAGTGTCTCTCGACTGTTTATTTTGGCTCATATGCTTTTAAGAAAACATGTCTGAGGCCTTTTAGTTCAAAGAGTGTCTCTCATATCTGTTCACCGTGTCCACTTGTTTCTGAAAATTCCTAGAACTAAATTTGAGTAGCTCTAAGCAAGGAAGAAGGAGGCAATGTAGTATAAGGCCAATGGCTAAAATGGATCACTTGCATCCTTCAGATGTCCTTTATGTAACTCATCACCTAATGAAATAAAAAGGAAAGCCTGTCGGTCAAGTGTTCAAATGATGTGGAGGAGAAAACGAAAAATACAGTACACTGTTAAAGTTCACTAACACTCGTTCTCACACCTTTGAATGTATTATTCAGAGGAATAAAAGGAAAGGATAAAATAACATCAAAAGGACTTGAACTTTGACGTAACTATATCAATAATGTCGCCTTACAGGTGGTACTCCAATCTGCGGTATGTGCAAGCTTTAAAATAGCTCTGACATTCGCCAATTTAGTGCTTCCAGAGCAACGAGAAGGAAATGAGTTTCAAAAGGACAAGAAGATAATAATAATAATTATTATTATTAAGACACAAACCTCAAAAACATTAGTTCACATACAGTACATTTACAAGATCTGTGTTCATTTTGCGTTGTGTTTAGACTGTCTTTCAGTTTATGCCATGGTCAGGGTCACCACAGTGACGGATGCCCTTCTTGACTCAACCCTCCCGGGCTTGCGACCAGCACTCAGAGTACAATGTCGTAAAGAAAATCAGTGGCTGGTGTTTTGTGGACATTGACAGGGTTCAGTGTCTTGTGCAGGACTAAAAGAATACTTTTGTAAAACTCTTACTGCCTATTGTGGCATATTTTTTATACAATGACAGTTTTCCTAAAATTAGATCTGTTTTAAATTGCATTGTATTGTAATATATAGTATATTGGATATATATGAGTATATACGATATTATTGGATTGTAACACTTGTGTGCCAAGTTGGATTGTAACCCTTGTATTGAGATAATTTCAGCTCTAGTATGTGTGCATGTGAATGACAAGAAGCTCTGCAGACAGAGACAGGACAGCAGGACAGTGGAGAACTCGTTTCATAGAGCTATGCCTCCTCACGTTTAAAATAAGTCAGTCCAGAGTCCAGTATCACAAGACACATAGTCCCACAGGATCGAGCTTCAGCATTAAGGTCATTGAGACTTACGAGCGATGATATTGCCCAGTGTTTGACCGCTGCATGAACTCCCAAGGAGATGTTTATCTGTTCACCTCTGCAATATTCATCAGCAATAAATTTTAATGAGTAAACTGACTGAAAAGGGTAAAGAGAGCATTCTGATTAGGGGAAAAGAGAGTCCACAGATGCGTCAAACCCAGAATTTCCTGGTGCACCTTGTGGCAACATGAGCAGACGTTAACCTGGATGCCAGTCTGTCAAAATGAAGCACGTAGAGAATCCCTCCTGCTATGTTCCTGTGTCCAATTATCTCCCACAAAAAATGACATTTACTCGACTCCCTACGAATACAGAAAGAACTCGACAGGCCTGAGAGAAGGGTGGAATACTAAGCACAAATGGAAACACTGAGGAAGATTTGCTTAGAGGGAGAGTGGTTTAGGAGGTCAGTTGAACCAAGACAGGGCTGCTGACACGTCAGAACGCATGAGGTTATTCCTTTCCAGACAGCTTCTCCCATCTCGACTGACACAGTGAGGTGTAAAATATTCTGTTCTTTCTCCTGTGTAATAGAAACTCAACCAATGAAATAGGAAAATGACAAGTATTTCTTCCCTTTCTATGATTTCAGACCATTTTCAGAAGATAGCACGTTTGAACAGCCACCACAGAACCTGTTTGGGGTAAGGAATGCTTGAGTAATTGCGAAAGTAAAATGGGTTTAAGGGTGGAAGGTTAACTGAATGAGTTTTTCTGTGCTGACTCAGTGAAACTGAGTGACTGTCCACACTCTTTACTGTCAGTCTTTGACGATAAAATCATGAGTTCATGTGTCTCTTTTGAGATTCGGCTTGAACTCCTCCTAACCTCGGATGAAAACACAATTAGACTCAGTTGGTGTCTGTGAGATGAACTCTCTCGTCAAGGGATAAGTTAAAAAAAAAAACTGAACCTTATTGTCAAAAGGAATCCTGGCCCCTATCAAAGTATGCTGCAGAGTTAGTGAAGCATTTTTTAATCAAGTGTACCTGTTTTTATTAATATAATAATGAAAAAAGTGAGCTAGCAAGACACAAAATGACAACCGTCCACCACTGAAACTAAATTTTAAACTCTTCGTGGATCCTTTCCTGGTTCAGTGATTTTGATTCTTTGTTTAGTTTTGTTCAATTTGTTCTTCTGTCCCAACTACTTCTTTATTTTGCCACCAGTTGCTCGCTCTCTGCTGCCACCCACACTCGTTATGGATCTGCCGATTGAGCTGGACTCTGCCACAAACCTCCACACACCTGCTTTCACTCCACTCGTTAAGCCTGCATGGTATATAGAGGTCTAATAGCCTTTTCCTCCTTTGTCATTTGGGAGATGGCTGTAGTTCACAACAGTCAGACAACCCAGAGTTCCAGTTGACCTGAATTTAGTTTTGTATTTGCTTGTTTGGTTATGATTGGTTTGTTGGACTTATTGCCTGATATTTGGATTGGCTTTCATGCCCTTTGGACTTAATTTCTTTAAGATGGTTTTTACAGCCTGCTTTCTTACTCGGACTGGTTTCATCATCAGACTATACTTCTTGTTTCATATTGAGCCGAATTTTATGTGGCTTTGCTTTTAGGCCCTCTCGTTGCCTAGTATTACAACACATAACTAAGGAGTCACTGTCTGGTGCTTGTTGTTGTTCTTTTTTTCTCTTTCTTCCTCTCAACCCAACCAGTTGAGGCCGATAGCCGCCCACTCTGAGCCTGGTTTTGCTGGAGGCTTCTTCCGTTGAAGGGGGGTTTTCCTCTCTGCTGTTTCCTAGTGCTGCTCAAGTGAGATTTGTGGGATTCTGATTTTTTTTTTTTTAAATAAAATCTATATAGTTTTATTGTCTTAGTCTGGTTTCAAACCTTAATGTTCATTGTAAAATTTGGTGCTGTAAACTGAACTTAATGGAAATTTAACAGAACCATTATATGGTGACATTGTATTGATGTACTCGAAGAAGATGGTTAAGGTTTGGAGTTGGAATAGTATGGATTAATGAATGACCTTGTTCAACTTTTCCTAAAAAAATATCAAAACATTCTGCTAAATTAGTCAATGACACAGTGTTTTTAATGTAGCAGCTGATTAGAGGCTTTTCTGGAGCTTTCATACAAAAGCTATTTCTCTGTCTCAGCTAATAGTTGAAATGAACTCGAGATCAGAATGTTTTGGTTGCTGAAATAATGCATCACTGATTTGTTTCTTCTAAATGCATATAATGTAACTGCAATGTCCAGAACATATTTATTGCTGGCCGAAATACAAAAATATCACATGACTGTAATGTGTGATAAAATGCAACTGTGAGACCAAATACAAAGCCGAATTTGTCATCCTCTTTGTTAAAACCCAAGGCTTCTGTTGTGAGCCTGCTTTCCCACAGAGTAAGATAAGCAGCAGTATAGCTTCCAGAGAAACATCCACTGTGTTGTACTGTAGGTAGTGTGTCTCTGTGTGTCCCCTGTGGCTTCCTGTGTGCAGTTGTATGATTTATTTATTTATATTTTTTTCACCCAAAAGAATGACAGCCTGACCTTAACAAACCCTACAACGTGACAAAATGATTTATTCTAACTGCTGATGAGTGAATTTGGCAGATTTTTTTCCCCCCTGACTGTATAAATACCTTCAGACAAGCTGCACTCTTTAGTGGAGCGCTGGCTGCAGCGGTAACAAAGCTTTCTCTTTGAGTCGGGGCATTGATATAACGAGGATGTTTCCACTGGGAGTACAGAGTTCACAGTACATTACATTGACGCTGATCACCAGTGGGGGAAGAGAGATATTTACTCTGCATTTCTTTCTCTCTTTTACTTCCACTGTATATATCTGTAGTCGATATAATGTGTGTCTCTGTGACAATAAAGCAAACAGCTGTTAACCTCGAGCCCGTCATCTGCGTTCTGCCTTATTCCCAACAGGATAAAAGCAAATTCATTGACCGTTTATTTTAGGTACTCGCAGCACTGAATGTCATTTTTACAACTGATCTTCATCTGCTTTCATCATTTTTCATCTGAATTACTTTCTGAACTTAAACTCTTGACAACTTGTTCCCTCGATCACATAGGGTCGACTACAAAGAAATGCTACAGTTGAATTCTCAGGATTTTTATTACTCTGAGCACCACTGTGAAAAACCCATTCACTTTAATTATTTTGGGGTGGCTGCAGAACCATCAGTGATACATTTACCAAGCAGAAAAATAAATCCATGACTATCTGCATTGCTGTCACTTGAGAAATGCCACCTTTTCCCCAACCATTTTGGTTTATGAAATTATAAGTTGGATATTATATTACCAG
>OMLM01012661.1:145205-156708 GCA_900302695.1 Helostoma temminkii
ACCAGTAAATTAATTGCCTGCTGTATTGATTAGTTTCATTGCATACAAGCCAAACTAAACCCAAAGACTAGTTAGACTATATTAGAAAAGCACAAGCTGGAGGAAGGATCCATCATTAAGAAATGAAAGCGTGTAAATCAGTCCTCAAAAACTGAGTGATTGTGCAAGTAGTAAGGGAGGCTCCTGTGACTCGTCTGATGACATCAGACTGGTGAAGAACCCAGGCAACCAACAAATATTTATGATTCTGATTAGATTGAATCATAAAGTTTTCTGTTACTCAATTAACGGCTTCGGCTTGAGACGATCCAAACAAGAAGCATTACCAGGGCAGCAATAAAGCTGAAATCAATATCACAGTATCACTGAGAAAACAATAGAACCCCTGCATTACATAATGAACTTCCACTTATTCACGTTGACAGCAGAAGCTGGCAAAATAATCTGGTAAAATAAAACCACAATATTGAGTTTTGATGTTCTATTTAGAGGCCATGAAAGTAGTAAACACTGTAATACATGCAGGAAAGGCAACAATTGATTTTGTGTTGAGCACAGAAGCCCATCGGCTCCGTGTTGTTGCAGTGGACACGTGCGATCGCTGCCAGTTGCCTCGAGGTACCAATGTCACAGTCGCTCACGCGGGACATTGATCGCGGACCACATGTGCACCAATAGTTGTTGGGTCAATGATACAGTCAAGTATGTGTGAGAGTTGATCACCAGCATTCAGTTTATCAATGCTCCACTTAAAAAACACCAGATTCTAACATCTGCAGCTCAGCTTGTTTAATTTCTCTGCTGCCCCACTAGATTCCAGAATTCACACAATTATCTTGGCTTTAGAATTATTATGACTGATCCCAACTATGACCGACTGATTCAGCTGAGCCTTCTGACTCCACCACCTGTCAAACTCTGCCTCTGTTCACTTGAAATCAATCAAATCAAGAGTTGAAGCACTAGTCTTAATTCAAAATAATAAAAATAAGTTTAAATATTTTCAATATTTTAGATGTTGGACTCCTGCTGCAACACTGTCTCCTAAAAAAATTACATAGTTGGGTTTAGGCATAAACAGTACCTTGGTTAGGGTCAAAGACAAATCATGTTTGTGTTTAGTTTTTAATGTAGGTTGCGCGTGAAATGACTGTACACGAAGTTGCACTTTGACACATGCAACAATACCACCTCTACATACTACATTTGCCTCACATCAGGGGAAATAATCAGTTTGATTTCTGTGAGGGAGTTCACAGCAGTCATTAGCTGTGTTTTGTTTACAGCATCGAAAAAGAGTATGATTAGAAATTCTGCATAATGTACATAACCTCAGTTTCATGAAGTGGAGAAGCAGCAGAAAACATGATGAATATCTCCTTTATTTTATGGTGTTGTGCTAAGCAGATCTAGTCACAGGAAAAACCCACTCTCTTGCTGTGAATACCCGGAGAATTACCTGCTGTGTTCACATCCAGGCTCACACGGACATTTGTACTATCGGGTTGGCATTACACTGGCTGGAAAAAGTCAGTGTGATGTCCATGCTGGTTGACTCAGATGTTTGCGTTCACACATGCAGCTCACTCGACTAAAGTCCGGAGAAAGTCCAGAGTCCATTGCATGTGTAAAAGCAGCTCTAGATTTTCGTTTATTAGCTCAGACCATGATTTTTCCCTGACCCCTAACCCAGAGCTGTGAGTGCCTGAACCTAACCATAAAACACGTTAATAAAGTTGGAGTCACATAACCGGTTCCTGCACCGCAAGATCCATTATTTTCAGAGAAGAGAAAAGGGATGTCGTACCCCGGACATTTATATTGTCTGTGGACTACTACATGATATAAGTACCAATTTGTCATTAATTGTGAACATATGGTTGTAATTTGCTTGCAATTGCATTGCCCACAAAAATATATTAGTGATTCGTACAGTTTAATCGTACAGCAATGCAATGTTTAGGAGACAGGGTTGGTTGTTGGATTTCCTCATCACTGGAACTATGTTTGGAGGGAGTCCATTTAGACAGATAGATACAGAGACAAGAAATAAATGCAGTGACCAGTAAGTGTTTTAATGTACATATTGCCATGTAATTATTGTTTCAAAACAGACTGGTGAATGTGAGCATATCCTTTCACATAAAAGAAGTAGATAAATGCTAGAAAAAATGCAAACGTTTTGAAAGAGGAGAGAAGATCAAGAGCAAGACACTATAGTTTGACCCCGTATGAACTCCATCTCCAAAAATCTTTCCATAAAATTTGAAACACTCCACTAAAACAATGAAATACAAACAGTGGGTCCTTGTCCTGTTAAGATCTTTCAGTTTGTATCTTCAAAAGCATTGTTCTGTCCTCCATCACAGCCTCCACAGCTGCCCTCCAACAAAGGCTGCAGAAAGCTCACACAATGCATCGTCCCTGACCTTGCTCACCTTTACAGAATCCATCTTTAGGAATACTGGAGTGGCTCGTTCGGCCGAGCACCACCCACCATCTCGACATCCTCTTCCCTCAGGGTGTCTGCATGCTCAGCCATCCTAATAAGTGAGAAGCTGGCCGAGGAGCCACGTCCAGTGGGCGTCTCGCACTGCCTTCTCTGCATTATATGTGCTGTGAGATCCTTTGTCCTTGCACCGTTCGTATATGTAAGTGCTGGCTCGCCTCATTATAATGCAGCTGTATGTATCTATGCTTAAATCTCGTCAAGGTGGATTCACAGTGCATGAAGTGTTATGTAAGGGATGAACTGCTAAACAAAAGAGGCAGGATCGTCTATTTGAGGGTACGAAAGATTTCTGTGGTTTATGACCACTGATATCACAATCTGGGAAAGTCGACATATAAACAGTAGCTGTATATACTGCATAGCTGCTGTGTTTTAATATCAATACTAGTGAAAACAAGTTGGGTTGGAAGGAATCCATATGATTTGGTCTCAGGCCAACATAGCTCTGATTCGTTGGCTCTACCCATTAAGCTTTAACCTATTTAACTCAACCATTGAGTTATTTCTGCCTCCACTGCAGCTGAGCCTCCAAGAAATTAGTTTCACTTAATGAGTCCTTCACCTACATACCTTCATGAACAAAACTATTAATTTAATCATAAAATGTTCATACGTAGCTATTTGAAGCTAAGTGTTGTCAGTAACCTAATAATCACCTATAATTTATCACTTTTGCAACTCATTTGATTATGTGGCTGATCTTGTGTTGAATCGCGTGAGCTCTGTGTGTAACAAGTGTGCCGTGGCACCAGCCGTGACCTGTTCTGCCACATTAATCCCAAAATGCCCAAGGTTTTTCTGCTAGCAGGGGGTTGTTTTGAGGGGAAATCAATTTTGAGTTATACTGTGTGTTTGGAAATCAGCCCAGGCCAAGTTCTTGTGTTCAATATTAAATTGCATCATGCAATAGTGAGTAGTGAGTAAAGCCATGTGTATGGTAAGCGAATGTGTGGCCTTGTTTTCTGTCTTTGTATGGATACTGGGAAAGTGTAGTAGGGAAGTATAATAATCACTGTATTTTTATGTTTAAGACGTAGTTATAGTTGAGTGTTTTTGAAACAATAATTTAGTTGATAAAACTGATATATAAATTTCATATCTGTTTCCTTAATATGAAGATGCAGCCAATAACCTGCATATTTATGCTAATATTAGCTTAGCTTAGAGCTACAATGCTAAACAGCTAGTATTAGCTTAGCATTGAGCTACAAAGCTAAACAACTACTGTGGCTAATAATAGTTTAGCTTAGCGCTACCAAGAGATTATTTTGGCTCTGTCCAAAGGTAAAATAATCTCTACAACTTCAACCATAAGGCTGGATGTATACAGATTATTGTGTGTATATTGTGTACTGTATCTTATCCAGCTTGTTTAGTAGTACAAAACAAACAAGAACATTTGTGTAAAACTAGCACAACATTAAATATTGGTACTGATCATCATAATGTGATGCATAAAATCATTGAAATACAATAAGCAGCAGTATTTATTAATATGGATGAAACGCTGATCAGATTATTAAATGATGGAAGGTTAGTGTGTGGTTGCTTAAGTTGCCAGGCATCAAGCAGAAAATCAAGAAATATATAAATATAAATAAATAGCCATATTAAAAATGTATGTCGTTCTTTTCTAAGTTCAGAATTAGGGAATACATATTGGAAATATTAAAGCATAAAGAAGGTTTTTGTGGACAAATGTCAGAAATATAGTACATAGTACATATATACTATAGTATATAGTAATATTTACACAGTACATAAATACACCTGTACAATGTAATGCCGTCCATTACAGCAGCTAAATTCTACTTTTACAAGGCTATAATTTCTCAGTTTTTGTTGAAACCTGCTGAATTTAGCCTATTTACATACATATTTTAAAGGCCTTTTGCAATAACGCTAAACTGTAAGTCTGTTCATGGTCATTTTTAGCGACATTTAGAGGCTTTTCTCTCCCACTTCTCTGATTGCATCTGGTAAACTTTCATTCTGCAAGTCTCAATCCAAAGACATTCCTGGGAGCAGCAACTAAAGGCAGCAGAAGTGGACACAATGCCAGCTCTACCTCGTTGCCGGACAACTCTGGTGACGGGAAATGGATTTTCTGATGTCATCTGCGACCTGAGTAATCTCTAAACCCAGGGCAGAGCTGTAACGGCCTCCTCCACAGACAACGTGGCCAGGAGAAATGGCTGGGACTCAAATTAAGGAGCCATAACAGGCTCATAAATGTGATTTAAATGTGAAGCTGTGGAGAATGCTATGAAAAGAGCGCACAGAGACAAAAAGGAGTCATAAATATGTTTTCCGCTGTTTAGCAAGGACGAGACAGTGCAGTGCTCCTCCATAAACCATAATCACATTAAAATACTTGTTTTAAAAGACAACGTCAAAGAGAGTATAATCTATCACACCAGCAGAATCACCAGGCTTCACTTAGCCCCCCTCTTAAATTCAATAAATGACACTTTCATATCCTCTCTCACACACACACACACACACACACACACACACACACACACACACACACAGTAAATTATGACTCCACTCCTACACATAGCAATGAAGCCAATGTTCCCATAATTGCCCCGAATCTTAGCACTGGTTTCGGTTACCGTGGCAACGCGGTAAAATGAGCTGCAGACCAAGACAAACTCAGTGCAACAAAAAAAGAGTTTTACAACTTAGAAAAATTAAATGAAGCACAATTACTGGTGGTCAAACAGCTCTGTCCCTGCTCGTTTTTAATTTGTGGAATTTGTTTTTGCTATTTTGGCTTTTTAGAAGGAGCGCTCTTTCCAAAGAGGCCTTAATATCACTACGTCAATATAGTAGCAACTAAATTAAAAATAAATATCTAACTCATTTTGCACAAGTCTGTAGTTTTACAGCCACAACTCAGTATCTGGATTTCTATTAGCTAAATTAAAACTATAAAAAATAATCGAAAGAAAACTGTCCAGCTCCCAAACCAATTACTCTGTTTGTTGTTTATCACCAAATAGTACGATTTCTTCATTTTTAATTCTACAAACACTGTTACTAAAACAAATTGCTCCTTTAAAACTGAACATTATAACTTTCACAAACTTAATTTTAACTTTGGCAGCTGTAGTTTGTGGTGCTTTTTATATTGTTGTCAATCACACAGTCAGTGTTTAAAGACAAACATTCACACCTAACATAAATAAAAGTTGCACTCTGACTAAACTACACATAAATAAGTGAATGTGTGTAACACTACGGACATCATCTCCTCAGAAACACAGCTTTTTTAGAACTGCAGGCTGTCGTTCATTGATTTTTCCACCATGGTTGGCATTGATTGTTACGTGAGCCTGAACAAACGTGCTGTTACAGGGAATAGTGAACCCCACAGGTAACACTGAAAGAGTGATTACAACCTGTCAATGTTCTGAGACAGTGTTTGCAGTGGCTTGGCTACCAGAGCAGCCAAAGTGACTATAAGTGCATGTGATTGCTCACTGCCCAGTGAATGCATGTGGCAAAACATATGGTGGAAGCTGCTCAGGTGTAAAACCACCAAATGTACTTGAGGAAGTTATTCTGCAGGGCTCCGATGTTGATAGTGTGCTGGCTTTGTGTTGCTGAGCAGCGACTTCCTGAGGTGTTAATCCGTACCGCAGATTCAGGGTCACGGCCTATTGATATCTAAAGAGCAGTTATTTTGGCTCTGACTTAATGTTTGAGGCTTCGATGACGAAGGCTTAAAGTCGACTTCGACTTCTCCCGATGGTTTCCTGTCTGGAAAATAAAGGATATTCTAAGTTAAATTCAAATTGCCTTTGGAGAACCAACTCAAGACTTCAACCACACCTTTGCTCCGTGCCCATAGCTAGCATTAGCTGTTAGCTGAAAGGTGGCAGTGCCTTCGTGCAGCAGCACTGCAGAAACACTGAACATATCCAGACTGTGTACTATGTGAGAATGCAAACGTCCAAGTCACATGGTCCAGAGGTTACCCTGACTTTGTGCTGCAAGCCCTCTGGAAAATACTGGAATGAGATCTCCGGTGTGTCATGTCATTCTTCCTGAGGTTCTCCCCATGTGAGAACAAGTCTGACTCTGGAAATCTCTACTGTAGATGTGTTGAGGTTTATTTTAGTAGTACAAACAAACATCTGATTGTTTCTATAGAATGTACTTTTGTCTGTTTGCTTAAAAAGGTGGAAGTAACAATCACAGCTAAAGGTTTTCCGCCACAGATCACAGATTTCTAGTATTTTACAGTCTGGAAGCAGCACACACCTGAGGATTGAGTATTGTGTGAGGTACGACTTAACAACTAGGGAGAACGACCGGATGCTCTTGAAGTAAAAATTATTGCAAATCCTGCGCATTTTTGTTTCAAAACAAACATGTTTGTACTTGTACAGTGAAATTCATGCTAAAAAAAAGACAAAGTGCTTTTTGGGTTAGATCATGAATGGAGAGACATGGACAGTGTGGACTTTACCCCAACTGATCGAGGCAGATGGCCGCCCACAGTGAGCCTGGTTCTGCTGGAGGTTTCTTCCATTAAAGGGAGTTCCTCTCCACTGTTGCCCAGTGTTTGCTCACAGGGGAGCAAAGAGACCCACAAATATAAATAGCGTTAACTTTCCATCATGTAAGAGTTGGGAGAGGGGAGGGGTAAGATTGAGAAATGGGATTGGGCGCAGACTGAAGCTAATTCAAAGCAGCTAAGCTTAAGTTGCACCGCACTCTGTCTGGCATGTGGCTGCAGCAGGTTTCTTATTGATTTGCAGCAACAACAATGGCACAGTCGCAGTGGAATAACAACAGAAGGCCTGTATGTAGCCCAGAAACACATTTTCAACATTTCTTAGAAAATGTGTAAAAAAAATATAGTATCCATCCTCTACCGAACATTGTTCACATTTCATTATCCCAACCGCTTCTGCTGTTTTACTGATCTTTCAGTGTTCAGCAAGAAACCTTTATGACTTTAGGAAGCATCAGAGTCTCTAAATGTTTTTTACTTCTACACACTATAATCAAAATAACAGATGTTTAAAAGGTCTGGGTTTAATTAAAAAGCTATCATCAGTGTCTGCGGCTGACATGGGTTGACAGGAAATCTCTCACCTAATGGAAAACAGTGACAAAAGTGTCAAAACTCATGTGTTTACATTGGTCAGCGTGTCGACTTAGCTTTTAAACACGAAGCTCTACAATTACACTGACATTTAATCAAATGTAATTTTTAGCAGAAAGGAAAGTGCATTCAGTTTCTGTCCACAAACGCATCTTCTAGCATCAAAATGTGACCGAAAGGCATCAACAATGCTACTGTTAACTGATTGCCATCTTAACTGCAGATCTGTTGAAAAACTGACCTTTCTCTTTGAGCGTAATTGCGTCGCTTCTTCGTAACACTGGGCCCTTTTTGAGGGTAATCGTTTCATTATGGCAGAATCCATTCTGCACCTCAGCTGGCTCATTCGACAGGGCGATTTGCCCTCTCGTGACGCTCGATTTGTCAATGCAACTACCTGCTTCTAATTCCCACCTTCTCTTCTCTCTGTTGTTTCCTTTCATCTTCTAAGTGCATTCCTCAGTTTTGTCAAGAAAGAAGCAGAAAGGTGTTTTATTTTGTCTTATGAGTTGTTAGTGAGTGACTGTGGACAGAAGGCTCTTTGAAAAATGGCCACACAGCACAAACTAGCAGCAAAGCTGAGTATGTGTCAGTGTTGTTCTTGCTATTGTAACATTTTTGTATCATCACAGCAGCATTTGTTTATTTCATTTAGTCACATAAGGGCAACAGAACAATTTGTAACCACAACATTGATATAAATATACATAAAAAGCTGCCTGCTGGTGAGAGCTGTCTAAGAACTACAGATTCAGATGACCTTTTTAATATGACTCATAGTCACTTGTTCCACTGTTAATATCAAATATTTAGTAGGGCAGCTTTAATGCTGCACAATTCACAGTTCACAATTGTTCCAAGCAAATGGATGATTGCAGCTAATTAGGTCCCCTGATCAGTGCTAAGTCGGCAGGTACAGTAAACGAACACACAAACCAAGTCCAGTATTTACAGTAGGCTTGATCCAGTGCCAGCGGTGGGACAAGAACTTGGTTCTTTATGTAAAATCAATCTATGTCTATATTTAAGTACAGTACTTAAGAAAATGTACGTACTGTGGTTACTTTCCTCCAGTGTCCATTACAACTTATCCTGTTTTTATTTATTATTATTTCATAGCCAACAGTATGTGACTAAGTACCATTACCAGAATCAGAGGGAGTACACTGTGGTTATTGCTACTGCACTAAGTGGTATTTCCCAAAAGACGGGAAGAAAATAATCTAGGGGAAAAATAATTTTAGACAGATTTTTGTCAGCTGTCTTGTTGCTGTGAATGATCATGACCTTCCATAATGATTTTTCATCATTCTTGTGTCCTTGAAGTGAAACAGTTGTGGAAATAAACACATATTCCATTTAGACGCAGTAGTGCAATAAATAAAATAATAATAATAATAAATGTAAACTGACTCAGGTTGGAGCAAACTATTAGTGTGTTTACATGCATTTAAGTAACCAGGTTATAGTCGGCTTTCTCCAGTAAGCTGATTTTCTTTAACATCATATAAATGGGAAATCAGGTTTCCGTAACTTGTAATAATGATTTCCCAAGGTAGATTTCTCCCAAAGAACCCTAATTACCCTGGTAAACATGTAACCGTGTTTCTAATCGGCCTTTTACAAGAGTGCATGTGCATAACAAAGGCTGAAGACACTCACTCCTCTACTATCAGCTGAGAGGGGAGGCTGGATGAATGGGGAAAATCATTACACAGAGTGTGATGGTACCTCATTTTGAAATCAAGTCCACCTAAAGACAAACTGTAACCAACACAAAGTGTCCTGTAGATACAGGTATTTTAATTCAGTCAATTTGAAATGCAGCGCCAGCCTGTCTCTGTACTGTCCTAAAATAAGCCCAAGATTGTGGAAAAACTGCTGTATGAATATGCAGATTTCCATTAACTGCATGTAAACTCCCTTTCCAGAAAAACCAGACTTCTGTGTAACACAATTACTTGAGTGCATGTAAACACATGCTGTCACTGGTGCAGAAATAATTAGGTGGTGGTGTCCTGACATGACCTCAGCTGTGTCTGTGTTCGAGAATAAGGAAATAAGAAAATGAACAGATTTTAAAGGAAGTGAAAGAAACATCTAAAGTTAGTATAGTGAGTGCACACGACTCAGTCAAGCTGGAGTCTGGCAGTCCAGGTACATGACAGATGTGGTCTCTTAGGGCTCCAGAGCACAATGACAGTCAGTCAATAAGAGACCAGCAGGAAATTACAGTGGGGTACTCCTGAGGACACAGAGGTCCATTACCATTACGTTAACAAATGTACACCACTCACTCATCTTTCTCCCTGACACACTGAAAGCAGCCTTTTCTCCTCTGTGTGCTCTCCTACATATGTTCACACACATACATGCTCACATTCACGATTAACCTACACATAAAAACCTTCTCTCTGAAGTGATGCAGTCCTTGGGATGGATTGAGCCCACGTGGCGATAAGGGGTGTGATTATTCATTTGTGTCAGAGATCTACTGCCTGGAGATAAGGTGGGCCCTGTGCAACAATGGAGGGCCTCAGAGAGGATAGATAATCGAGCCTCTGACCCCTGTAGTAGGCTACACTCAACCACTCGCCTGCTTCCTCCTTCTTTCTTTCAGTGGGCTTATCTACTGGGAATAGTGTGGTGTTGTGTGCCTATCTTACTGTACCAGCTTGGCAGCATTCCTACACGCCAATATCAGTCCCTAAGGCACAAAAGCCTCTATAAGTCTTAGGGTTTGTGTGAAGAAACCAAGAGGGTGGGTGGGAGAAAGGTACAGAGAGTGGATGGTGAAGATAATTCGGCACATGGTTCCTGTTAAGGTCTATGGATCTGGAAACAGGATAGTTCATGTTCTGGTTCTGTTGGGAAAGAAGAAATATTGGATGATTAACCTCAACAACGTTAGTGGTCAAGACGTTTGTATTTGTATTTTTTATGTGAAAAAGCTCAACAAGAATTGGGTGGATTGTCACCAAATTTGGTGTAGTGATGGTCATCACCTAATTTAGCATAAAGCTCGATCTACAAGTCAAAATTTTATTTTCTCTTTGCACTTTGACATATGATAAGTAGCTAAAACCTGCTCCAGAAGTCGCCGTAAATTGCCAGATGACGTCACATTTTTATCTGCTTATTCATGACGTCATGATGTAACAAGTGTATTTATTAAAAATAAACAGTAGGTTACAGTTACATCTAATTGAACTCAAGCTAATAAATGCTAATAAAATGAAATTAAACCTAGATAGTCAAGGTGAACGTAATTTTACTTAAAAACAAACAACAAAACAAAAAACAAAGAGAGAAGTAATAAACAAGGAGGATAAGTACGGTCAACTGAAAATACTGGGCGAGAGATGGATTAAAAAAAGATCATCAATCTATCGCATGGGTGACACATAGAAACAGACAACCTTTCACATCAAAGGGCAAAAAAGGCCCCATTTACACTTAGTATTAAAATGTTATATGGGTGATCGGATCACAAGTGGACTGCACTAAATATAAGTGAAAACAGCCACCAAGACGGACTGTCTGTTCCCGAGGTGGTCTGGGACATATTTGGCCAAATACCTTTTTTGTAGTGTAAACGCTAATGCGTCCTCATGCGTCCACCTATGGAAAATACGTCATCAATGCAGGACATAGTGGTTATTTTGGCGAGAGTGTGCGAATGCTCAAAACAGAAAAGAAAGGAAAAAAAAAAGGGGAGATGAACACTAAGGAACAAACAAAACCTTGATGACCGATTTCACAGTGGAAATGACGCAGCAGTTGTGAAATCTGGACACAAGCTGACTGCTGGACACCTCGGAGACACATGTAGGTGTACAGGTGTAAACTATGACGAGTCTCGGCTGTCC
>OMLM01012661.1:156728-170763 GCA_900302695.1 Helostoma temminkii
AACAAAACAAAAAACAAAGAGAGAAGTAATAAACAAGGAGGATAAGTACGGTCAACTGAAAATACTGGGCGAGAGATGGATTAAAAAAAGATCACCAATCTATCGCATGGGTGACACATAGAAACAGACAACCTTTGGATCACAAGTGGACTGCACTAAATATAAGTGAAGCCACCAAGACGGACTGTCGTTCCTGAGGTGGTCTGGGACATATTTGGCCAAATACCTTTTTTGTAGTGTAAACGCTAATGCGTCCTCATGCGTCCACCTATGGAAAATACGTCATCAATGCAGGACATAGTGGTTATTTTGGCGAGAGTGTGCGAATGCTCAAAACAGAAAAGAAAGAAAGAAACGTAGAGATGAACACTAAGGAACAAACAAAACCTTGATGACCGATTTCACAGTGGAAATGACGCAGCAGTTGTGAAATCTGGACACAAGCTGACTGCTGGACACCTCGGAGACACATGTAGGTGTACAGGTGTAAACTATGACGAGTCTCGGCTGTCCACTTGTGAGACGACCACTCATGTTTATACCAGGTGTAAACAGGGCCTTAGGGTGACCAGTTAAATGAATCAATATTGCACAAAATGTAACGAGATTCAAACTTTATCACAGCAAAGGATTAAAAACGATCAGTTTCCTTCGTCTTTGCTGAGACCTTAGAATTTCAGTGCACCAGAGCACCTGAACGCAATGGTTGGCTGATTTTAGCTATGTTAATTTAAATCTAACGCACCTGGAGGCTGCGTGTCAGTCAGTGAGGCTTCTAAAGAAACCCACCTGAGTGGTTTCATCACATGCTTGAGGAACTATTCCCAGCCATGAAGAAAAAACAACATTATGAATGACCTTTCAGGCACTTGTTACATATCCAACTGTTTAACTGCACCAAGTTGTTCTGAATATGCCACAGTGTCGTTGCTTTCTGCAGTAAATCTCACAAATGACACATGCAGCATACAGATAGCCTCATTAGAGTCTGATTCATGTCAGAGCGGTCGAACGTTGGCTGCCGTTACAAGTCGTGGTTTGCCATGGTGACGAGAACGAAAGTGAAAGTCACATTTTGTGATAAGAAATGGGAACCGGCACAATTAACAGATGCACACAGGGGCGCTGTACAGGTCTTGGAGCGGCACAGCCTTCTAGACGGCACGTTTGATAGAGGGTAGACACAGCTGGAGGCAAAGTTTTCTGCACGCAGAATACAAAATACCATCTGTGCCACATCAGGCAGCTTTAGGGGTACTCTGTACTTTAGTTATGTGTATGCCAGGTACAGGTAATAATCTGCATGAATGCACTGGTGCACGGTTATTTAGATTTTCAAAATTCATGTCCATTGAGTCTGTGTAGCTTTAGCTAATTTACCTTCACATTCGATGAGGAACAAAAGTAAAAACATGATTCCGTCTCTGTGACCTAACTGGATAAATATGTCTTTTTTTTTTTCTTATTTTTTTTAAAACCACTTGGTGATTTTGTTTAACAAACGTAAATGCCACGCTCAGCTGGAGGTGACCCAGCAAAGGGCTGCACTTGAAGTCTGCAGTAAAGACGACGCACACGCTTAATCAGGTTTGAGTATCACCCAACGCTGAGGCAACATCATCTCGAGAACTGGCCTTGAGGTCAATTAGAGAATTAGCAGTGTCAGGCAGGGTCGTTTTCTTCTGCTCATTTATTCATAAGGCTCTGTGGAGCTGGTGGGTGAGGAATATGAGGCTGGTGGTGAAGGCTGTTGTTGAGTTTTAATATGTTTTGTTCATTTGTGCTGCAGGAAGGCGGTCGTGCTGGTGTAACTGCTGGGCTGGAGGGTTATTCTCTGGGGTAACACTGACTGCCACACTCTTCAGCATGAGCCTCTCAGCTCTGGAAATACCCTGATGCTGTTCTCACCAGTGAGCTGCCCTCTTCAACCCCACTACATTTAAAGCACAAACTATTTAAACCCTACTACATATATATGGCTCAGAGCAGAGGGTGCGCAGGGGCATTTTCAGGTGTCACCACCCAGTGATGCACATCTTGTAATTATTTTCAGAGTACTGTTTCAGAGGTCTATCATACTCACTGACAACTTTTAATATAAGTAGTTAACTGATAAAAACCCTTCTGCCAATAAAAAAGCACCCACAGTGAATCTGGCCTGAAAGAACCAACACAGCCAGAAACAGCTCTTGAATTTCTCTGATAGGTAACTTTAAAAAAGTTCTTATTTTTAACTTTAAAAAGATGAGATACCCAAGAGTTTCAGCATCTCTGTAAACTATTTCTGGTGCATTCCCTGAAGGAAAGCAGCCTCGGCTCTCTATAATTCAAGGCCTGACTTTAACAGGTGACACATAGGAATACACAAACCCACGGTGTGTTTTCTCTGATTGTCATGTCACATTAAAAACGCAGGCGATGGAGATGTGGTGACGGGGGGAAGGAAATGCAGAGATTGAACTCAGTCAGTTCATATACATTTCCAAGTGAGCTGCATAAATTGGCCTCTCTTTAGCTTCCTGAGAATCTTGCATGCCATGACTGCAGTTAGTCTGCATTGTCTCGTAAGTGCTTTGTACTATTTTTAATAAAAGCCTTACTTGTTCATAAAACAAGTAAAAATATCTGTCAGTGCAAGTGCTGAAATAATCTAGGTGTGTTAGATTAAATAAGCACATGGTTAAACTAATCATTCACTGGCCAAATCAAGTCAGATGATCTCAAGCCAATGGAGAAGCTTTTCATTTACTGAAGGCAGGACTGAAGGCAGACAGACCCACAAACAGGCAGCAGCTGAAGGCAGCAACAGTCGTGTCCATGGGTTCCAGATTTGTTTGCTTTAAAGGCAGTAATTGTGTTTGCAATTAATGTTTATTCAGTTATTTATGACCCCCCCAAATGTCACTGTGTGTCTGAAAATGAACTAACTAACTCCTGAAGGGTTGATGCCACACTGTCGTCAAACCCCTTGAATTAAAGCTGTGAGTCGAGCCTTTGTGTTCTTTTTAGTCAGCAGTGTCTTTTACCTTGGAACTCTCCTGGATGCTATTTTTGCCGAGTCCCTTTCTTACTGTTGAACCATGAACACTGACCTTTACTGAGGCAAGTGAGGCCTTCAGTTCTTCAGATGTTGTTCTGGGTCCTGGATGAGTTGTCATTGTGCTGTTGGAGTAATTTAGGTAGGCTGGCCACTCCTGGGAACAGTTCATCAATGTTCCAAGTTATCTCCCTTTGTTTCATTTGAGTTCCAAAGCCTTAGAAATGGCTTTCGAACCCTTTCCAGACTGAAACATGTCAATTAGTTTGTTTCTCATCTGTTCTTGAATTTCTTCAGGTTGTGGCATGATGTGTTACTTTTTGAGATCTTTTAGCTGCTTCACTTTGTCAGACAGCTTCTATTTAAGTGATTTATTGATTCAGCAGTTCTGGCAGTGATCAGGCCTGAGTGTGACAAGTGAAACTGAACTCAGCTTTTCAAAAACTGTGGTTAATCACAGTTCATTGGTGATTTAGAATGAATTTTTTCACTTAATAAATGATATCATCATTTAAGAACTCGGTTTAGGATTCTATAATATAAAAATTAGTTTGATGATCTGAATCATTTAAGTGTGACACATATGCAAAAAGATTAAATAAACAGGGGAAATACTTTTTCACAGCACTGTATGTTTTATGTCGAGCTTCACCGTCACTGCAGAGACAAAACATCACGTTTCCTTTGTCAGATGCTATTTTCTTTATTAGATACGTGACACAATCTGATGTGCTCCTCAGTGTGAGACATCTCCTGCTGCAACTTTTGATGTCTTTATTCATCACAGTCTATTACACACTGGCTTAACTCGGACACTGATATGCTCATCAGTCACTTTTCATCACTCCCGACATGTTGTCTTTGACTTCATCGAGCGGCACATCGACTGTGCATTTCAGCGTGGTGAAGAGCAGCTCTGCAGCCCTGACACTCGGCTGTGCTCACCATTGGCACCTTCTCTCTATCTGCAACCTGCATCACGCTCTCTAATGAGTCAACAACTTCACGCACGATATGAACTGCCCTTAATATTAACACACATACTGACACACACACGTCCTCGTGTTCTGCAGTCTGGCTTCTTCTTTACACAGCCCATCGTGCCAACACACACCTTTTGATTTTACACAGTGAAAGCTTTATTGACTGTTCACATCCAGCAGATACAAGTCATGATTCTCAGAATATGATGAAAGTCCAGTAGTTTTCTGGTTTTAGGTCTGTACCAACACCTAAATGCTGCATAACAGTATGTTCACAGGTTAGTCAGTGCCTGTTTCTGTGCTGTTTGGTGACGGACAGGCAGTGTGCAGGGGGTTTATGAGAGCTTTTTAGCTGAAAGCTGTTTCCTGCCGTGGCATTAAACATTTAAAGCAATAAAGTTGCATAATAAAAACCAAAAGAAAGAGCCACACAATGCAGAACTGCAGATTTAAGTGATGATTCCTTGTTCAATTCCTAGAAGCTTCACCACAACCTCAACTTTTCTACAAAATTCACATACTGTATACTGTCACTAAAAAGTCCCTGAATGCTTGATAGCAGAATGTGGCAGACAAATGAGTTCTTTTAATAATTTTCCAGATTTCTGTGAAACTGTATAATTTTCTTCCTGGTATGGATGAAACAGGGGGAACAGACAAGACAAACCACCTTGACAAAGACTGCTGCGTTCAAGATAAATAGACAAAATATCTTTTATTTCTAAATATCTAAGCAAACGTTTCGTGAACAGGTTAGAGAGGTGGGACTCTAGGAGGCCCAGTTTAGTGATTAAGGCTACTAAAACTGACATAGCTTCACATAAAAAACTTCCTTAGCAGCTTTAACTGACCGTGTGGGTGACATTTATATTATTCTAAGTAGCCGTATCTGCCACCCATCTCTTTAAACCCTCAAGCAAACTGATTGGTGTGATTTTGTGGGGAGCTGGACATGTTTTGATTGGGCAGAGCTCTCCCTTGTGGCCATCCCCTAGGCAGTTAGTGTTTACTGCCTTGTTTATTTCTCTTGGCTGCTGATCTCCCAGCAAAGAGCCCACAAGGTGCACTTCAGGCCGGGACACGGTCCAGCCAACTGCAAAATAAGATTCAGATTCCCAAACGTGGTGCTGCAGTATATGAAGACACGTGTAAATAAGACAGGAGTTCAATATGTGAGGATGTTGAATTATAAAACTCTCACTCCATCTGCAGAGGGAAGAACTGGAAGAGAAATGTTTCTACAGTCAGTTTATGCATATTTTCTTATTGGGATCATTTCTAGTCAACTGTAATATAGAGAAACTATTTACAAACTTCAAATATGAGAACTCAGAAAGGTTCATAGCCCATTTCTTCACAGCTGTAGTTAACTGACACTGACCAGAAATGAAACGTTTGAGGAAAAAATGGTCATCATGGGTGTAACAATTCTCCAAATCCATGTTCTCCAGTTCTCCCAGAACGTCTGGGGGAAAAGGTGGTGACTGTTGAATGTTTCCTGGTTTGGGAAGACTGAACTATGACATGTGACAATGGACATTTGTATCATGGCCTCAGCCTGTGTTTCAGTAACGTATTATTTCTCTGTAAGTTAATATTTTTTTATGTTCAGTTACAATAACAGCAGCAGCAGCAGCAGTGTTGCCAATCTCACCCACTAGGAATGTCCTGATACCAATACCAGTATCGAGTAAGAGGTTGGACAGTGCCTTTCTGTACTTGTAAAACCTCTCTGATACCACTTAACGGCAGAGGGTTAATGTTGGGTGAGTGGCCAGGCAAAGGTGGAGAAATGTCAGCAGTGTGGGGATAATTTAAGATAAGTGTTAGCATAACAAGATTGCTAATGACAGGAGCAGCAACCATCACTGTATCAAACACTGGAGAAGTCAGAGAACCTCCAGGCTGTTCAACATTACAGCAGCTTCACCACTGATAAGTGGCCCAGCACTGTCTCTGCTGGTGCAGAAAAAATGGGGTGGCAGTGCCATGCTTGTTTACCTGTTGAGTTTTATCTTCATTTTTGGATGTTAAGTCTCCTGTTGTGTATTTTATTTGTCATAGTCAGAAAGCAACAACCTCTGATTACAGTGTTTGAAGTTATGCACTTTTCTAGTATTTGCAGGTTTTATAAAAACAAATTATTAGGTACTCATATCAGTACTCTGTATCGACAAGTAGTCAAATATAAGTACTTTATATTTAAAAGTGGTATGGGGACATCCCTATCATCCACAGTTGTTGCCATTTTTCTGCTGCCATTTTCTGGATGTGAGAAAACTGGAATTGCGGAGGCGATTCGGAGGTTTGTAACTGTTGCTCAGGCTTTACTCCACCAATAAAATCTCCCGAGCAGCCAAAGCAGCTCTGCCTCCGAGAAATATTTGTGTAACTTCATCTCAAACATGTCATTCATGCACCTGGAGTAAACATTTGCTCCCAGTGGTCATTAACAAACACATTTCCACTTTGTCCACCTGCTCCTTTATTCTCTTCTTTCTTCCTCTGCTGGTAACTGGCTACCTCTCTGACCACCTGCAGCTCTCTGCCTTCCCTCTCCACAGTCCTCCCTCGCTCCCAGAGGAGTGTGCTCACTGTGCACTGCCATCCATCAGGCTTGTCATCGGTCGCTCCGGGGTGGTTGCAGAGGACTGCGTGGGACTCGGCTCATTTCCCTGCTCTGATTATCCTGGCCTGCTCAGCGGGAAAAGGGCCCTGCCACTCAGGCCTTCGCCACCCCCCTCTTCCGCCTTCTCTTCTTCTTCCACTTCTCACCTCTCCTCTGTCTCTTTGCATCCGTTCCCCCCTCAGTCAGTGCAATTACTGCACTCCCCCATTCCTCCCCAATCTCATCACCTCTCCGCTTCCCTTCCTGCATGTATGATGCATCTGTCTGCGGTGTGCCGAGGTGTGAATGCATGAACGCACCGACAGGATGTGCGTGCATCCCCAAAAGCTGCAGGAAAGCCGGAGCTTCATGTGAGACAAGATAAAACGTTCATTAAAAAAGCTTTGTCTGGCAGCAAGGGATTCCCTGACTGTTTAACAGCTATTGCCGTTTCATCACAGAAGCTGTTAAAAGACTCTCCTGGTGGATTTTGACAGTTAAATAAGTGTGGTGGCAAGGTCCTGCTGTGATCAGCAGTGAAAAATGTACGCCACTCCTCTTGTTTATGTGAAAGAGACGTGTAAGGGAATATGCCTCTGATAAAAGCTATGCATTTACAATTATAGAGGTTTAGTATTTCAAATTTAGATTTTTTATCTATAAGTTTAGGTACTTTGTTATTAGCTATGCTGGAATGGAATAGAAAGAAAGAGTTGTTTTTTGTTTGTTTGTGTTTTATGTTTGATTGTTTTTAATTAACCCTCTGGGGTTGATGGACATGCCGACGTACAACCAATTTATTGTATCTCTATACTAATGTGACTCTGATTGATCTGCAACTGTTTGCCCTGTAACAAGCTAATGTCCTGCTGATAGAATGGACAGTTAGCCTAAGTAACGACAGACTGATCCTTCATGAACAATATTTTTAAATGACCAATAATGTTTAATTTCATATGTAACATAAATTTCTTTGTGTTTTTATGTTGTTCAGACAAAAGTGAAAGAAGTGAACCTTTGCTCTGTGAATCCGCCTGCTGAACTGTTTCTCTCACATTCTAACTTTACTCCTCCATGACTGATTTTCTTTTGTTTGTTCCCGATTTAATCTTCTCTCCCATACATTCGCATTTCACCATATCTGACCAATCATCTCCCTGCCTGCATTCCTCAAACCAGAAGTCCCTGCACGCTGTTGACAATCAATGCTGTTTTTCACTCTTGCACAACCCACCACTTCCCCATCACCACTGACAAGGAGACTGAATTGAAGGTTTCCATCAGCCACCTGCTGGTTCTACTCTACAACCACCGCACCACAATCTGGGCTCCTGGGGATCCCCTCCTATCGTCATGTTGACCTACACTGAGTCTTTCTCTGTTGCTAAATTTCATATATATACAAGTGGGTACTTCCATTAATCTCTCCTTATTTAACTGACAAACTGTGAATCTTTCCGCACAGCAAACAGGGACTGCTGGAAAATGGAACCAAGTGAGTTTCCTTTTTACTACAATTCAAGTCTTTCACGCTGCCTTGACAGCACCAGCTCCCCAGAGACTCCCCTCCAAAACGCTGCCTCACACAGAGACCAAGAAGTCATTTGGCCTTGCTGCTCCCAGGCATGAGCTGGCCTACTTTAACTCCACTGTGCATAACCAAAAGACTGTGCAAACCAACTATTCCATTCTGCTTTCCACCTTTTTTGGGACCCCCCAGACAAACATAGGTAGAACCACTGAGGGGCTGTCGTCACTGTCTGCTGGTCCGTTTACACCAAGCTGAAGTCACGACCCCATCTGCGGCTGAATCTCAGGCCTTCTGAACACACACACACGTGGGCTCGGCAGGCGGCAGTGGTCATTTGAGGCACTTAGATTGGCTGTAGCTTGTCTGTGGCCCAAATAGGCACTGAAGGGAAACATGCATCAGCGCATTAAATTACCATCTGCAAGTAGATTTTCAGTGGTAAAACACACGCACAGCACAATTACTTAACCTCATAATGATGTGGGCGAATTTAGGTGCAGAAGGTTGAAAATCATCACAAACCTCAAGTTATTTTTTACAGGTTATGTCACATCAAGTTTTTGTAAGCTACAAAAATATTCTGATGTTGTTTGAATCTTTTTTCAGAGCATTTCTCTTCTGACCACTTATCCTGCCTGTCAATTAGAAACCAGATCCACTGTGTGGAAACATAAAAATAACTCACTGGGTCAGTTCAGACAGAGATCGTGTCTGCAGACGCTGTACTGGAGTATTTGTCATCTGAAACCCGCTCAGCCAAAGTTTCAGGATGTATACATGTGAAACTTTAGGCGACTTTCCAGAACCAAGGATGGACGAATACACTTCATGCACCGATTGGTTTTGTGTTTGAAACAGTTGTCAGGGTTTGAACGTCTTTAATCTATTTTCAAACATCTGTTTTTGACGCTTCTGTGCAAAGTAGCAAGAACTAAAGAAAGAGTAAAGGACGGCTGCATAATTGAACGAGTCATTACATGTGGCTCCTCTCTGTCATGTCTGGCTTTTCACCCCACCTTTGAGTGCAGCCATGGAGAACAGCTTTATACACTACTGACACCATCGGGGTTATCAAACGTCAATGTGTTGAGAGACTGAAATCTATGGGACAAAAACTGTCCAGTCTTTCAAACTCTTAAATAAACCTTTGACAAATTAAAGGAAAATGATTAAGTCAAGTTTCTCTCTTTCTTTCACATTAAAAGACGTCAGTTAATGTGAATTCATGTCTCACTAATGAAGGTCTTCAGGACACACCCAACTGGGAGGAAACACTGGAGAAGGCCCAAAACACACTGATGGGATCACATTTGGTCGGGAAAGTCTAAGAATATTTTGGGAGAAAGTGTAAGATGTCGCTGAGGAGATTACTTTGCATAGTTTGACGCCATCATGACAAGGACTGAAATAAAAGCAGGAAATGAAAGGACAGATATTTTAATTATTACTGCAGCACTTTAATTATATCTGTATGTGCGACATGTGGGTTTGATGAGGGTCAGTCATGATGAAGTCAGTGCTACCCAACACTGTTCTTGTTTCTAAATGCCTCGTGTGAAGACTCATTGCACAATCAGACAGTGATTTGCGGAGGATAAACTGAATTATATATATGTTATTAAAATCAGCTGAATAACTGAATAAATGAAACACTACATTAAAAACAGATGGTTGGTGTGGATGGTGGACTCACAAAGCACATCAAAAACCAGAGATATCGACCATTTCTCAATTAAACCGGACCTAACCTTAACCAAGTGCTGTGTTGGCCTAAACATAACCATAAAAAGTTTAATCAAGCTGCAGTTGTCATGATCCATGTTTAATTTCTGTGTGGTTCTGAGTTCTCACTGTCTTTGTCCCAGTAAATGACAGTAAATCACTCGTTAACCTCAACCTTCTGGGTCCTGGTCTGCATTTGGGTAAACGAACTATATATTTAGTGAAATTAGTTATTGCCCCTTTAACCCAGAAGCAACTACATTCCTACATTCATAACATTCCTTCATTACCGTAAACACACGCACCAGTTTATCTTCTGCTTCCTACCACTCACCACTCTATCTGTTCATACAAGGGAAGCACCATTTGCTCGTGCAAATCAAATTTAATACCATTATCCCGTACTGATTTTCCACATTAAACCAATGCCAAAACATGACGGCGCATCAGCATAATTCCTGCATTTTGAATTTCCTTCTGCGATCTGCCCTGAAGGATTTACTGTACAAACCCTTCTGCTCTGAGATGATTAAAGGATTATTACACAAAGTTAGAAGTCAGAACATCCTTCTACTACTTCCTAAATTCAACTCAGCACATAAACTCTGTGCAGTATCCTTTTGACAGCACACCCTGCAATCTCAACACAATCTCAACAAACTATAAAACCAACGCAGGCTGTTGTGGAGCCCTGGACCTCTACTGTGCCTCAATGTACTTGTTTCTATGTTATTCCAATTAGAAGTGGCTGGCTTTTAAGCTCCCTAAATTGATACTTGGATACGCCATAATGCTTGTGCTCATGCTGTCTGATGTAATGCCTGACTAGACCTCAGAACGGTCCTTTCCCCATTAGTCTGGTCCCAATTACTGCTCTCCACGATGCTGAAGGACGGCAGCCAACAGCCGAAGATCATCACATCCATGAAACCAATGTGCTCACTCAGTGGAGAGGTTATTGTGTTTTGAGACTTACTGTCAATTTGTGCTTTTAGTACAGGTTTTCCGCCGTAGGGCGTAATAACGTCAACGACTTTTCTCAAAGAGAGACTCCAGAAACAAGTAATAGGAAGAGCAAATTAGATGTGCAGTGTTTCCGGAGCAGACCTGCTGCAGGTACAATGTGTTCGAACTGCTTCAGTATTAAAAGAGAAAACACATTTGACATTTACATTTATCTGAAAACATTCGTGCATTTGCTATCACTTCACTGGACCAGAGGGGAGAGTTTTCTGAGAGCAAGATAAGGAGCTACCCAAACAGGAAGATACATACATTATCATTCTGAAGCCTGTGGCAGTGCCAAGGCTTTAGTTCATCATATTCTTTTAAACCCACATGACCACAGAGAGAATGTGAAATTTCAGAGAACAGCACTACCACCAAAAGAGACTTCTAAATGAATTTCCAAATCCATGGTTTGATTCCAACTTCAGTTTTTGTTTTGTTCATGTTTTCTGTGGTGTACGGCTTTCTTAAACCAGTCGAGGCAGATGGCCGCCCACCCTGTGCCTGGTCCTGCTGAAGGTTTCTCAAGTGGGATTTGTTGGGTTTTCTATTTAACTCTGTACATTGTAAAAGGCCTTGATGACTTCAGTCGCAATATAAATATGCTTAATTTAATTAAACTGAATTAAATCACCAACAAGTTGGAACACTAAACGTTACTGAGCACTATGGAAACACAGATGACCTACACTCTGTATCGTCCTTAAATGCATCACAACATGAACGAGCCACTTCCTAGAGATGGAGGTGCTGTGACAGTGAGGGCTCAAAAACAATTCATGTAGCTTAATCTAGTTCCAAGAGTGTGACTGAGATCCATTATTTTCTATAGAAAAAAACAAGATTTAGCAGCAAACATTACTTTTGAAGACTCTTACAGGCTGATACAGGCTACATTAATAATTAATAGGACCTTTATTATTAGACCGTTGTTACAGTACGACGTGTGGAACATAATCCAGAAGAACAGAACAGAATTGGTATCACTATAAAAAGTTGCATATCGTTCTACTAAGAAATTGATGTAATCCGTTTAACCCAATGGATGTTAATATGGAACTTTTAGAAGTTGCCATGGTCTGCCAATGCTGAAAACAATTGTCCTTATAGAATCATTGTTGATGCGATGACCTACGCGCTCTACTGTCCCTGAACACTTCACCAGAGCTGCCTTCTGGACTGCGATGACTTTCTAAACATAACAGTAACACAGGTAAATCAAGGCAGAGGTCCAGATTTGAGCGCGTATCAGGAAGCAGCATCTGTCATCACAAACTGCAACACAAGACTTGATTACTACTGTGGTTTATGGGTCAGGTTGGTCAGATGCTAATAAAAACAAAACTCTGCAACTCTATTCTTTTCTACATGAAGCTTTAAGGAAGCTGTGGTTTCTAGTTTCCTCATAAACAGATGATTGACCAGTCACCTGACTTAGAAAAATACAAAATACAAAACAATGTTGTAGCCAAACACAATATTTAATCCAGGTGGACGCAAGAATTTACATGAATTCTGATTAAAAAAGATTAAAAAAATAGTCTGTCCTATTCTCTACACTGCCCCTGAACGCCTCTCACACACGCTGACGGCCTTGTCTCGCCACTTTATTAACATGAAGTCTGGATGCAAAGTGCAAATGAAATGAACACGTGAACACTTGTTCCAGATCGAGGGGCATTTTTAACACTCGCCAAGTGGAGGACATTCAGTCTGCATGAAAAGCATTGATGCAAAATGTGCAGGTGAGATGAAACAGCAGCTGTTGTATGATGAGGAGTCTAGTTATCATCAGCAAAGATCAGCGTACAAAACATTCACAAAGCAGCTTAACCATTTTTAGCTTAGCATCAATACTGATGCTGCATTTGTGATATTTGTATTAAAACCTCTGCACTTTTACTTAATTAAAATGTATAATTCTGCACTTTTGGACAAAAACAAATTAATAATAATTGTATTTTATTACCATAATGTGTTATTGCTACTTTTGCCAAGATTGTTTTTGTTTTTTCCCCCAATTTCTGTAATTTGACACACACTCACAAACTTGCAGTCACGTACCCAGTACACAGATACAACACTAAAAACTATTATCTTCTACTGCTCAAACAAAAGTTAAATGCCAAAATGAATCCAACACAACATTTCAAACATCCACACAAACTACTTTCTGTTTCAGATCAAAACGTGTACTCATGATTGTGATAAGTCTTTGGGGGAAAACGTCGACAGTTGTGCGACAGAAACCTTTTGGTCTGTCATCCCCTATGCACAGAGTACGAACAATCTTTGAATATGACGGAGGTGCGTCGTCAATTAATCCGATTCTACAGATTTCTCCACAGACGGAAAAGCAGCCGAACATTTCAGATGCTTGCTTGATTTGTCGCGTTTGTTTGTTTTTTTTTAAAGGTGATCAAAGCTGTTTTCTGAGTGACTGTAGGAGAGTCTCTGTCTGCATCCAGGAGCTCGTGTTTATTTCCCCTGGTGGACCCGTTGCCTGAATGCACATCAAGTTGTTTGTGCATACTTCAGTGATTAATGGTGTCAGCCGCAAAATGTCTGACAGAGCAATATCTGCATGGCATAAAAGCTCATGCACAGATGAGTACACACAGTAACAACAACAAAGAGCGGCTGACACTTGGGACAGTCTGACAGCGAAGGCAGAGATTGGCCTCTTAGTACATCTGGTCCAAAAGACATATTGTTACGCTAAAGATTATTCCGTCACACAAACAAAATGATGGCAAACATAAAAGTTTTATAAGTTGAGCAGTGATGTGACAGGACACGAGGGAGGGACCATGAGCTCGGTGTAAGCAGGTTACAGCCTGATTCGCTTTCCTCCTTCCATCACACCGAAAACTCTCCTCTGCATAAAATTCACTGTGTCACATCACATGATTTGTCTCCTGGGTCACATTTCTAACAGCTCACTGTAAACACTAGAATTATCCAGGACTTAGCGCTGGTCTACACGCTGCTTTACCTCTGCAGTGAAAATATAAACCACACATCTGTTCTGGAGGAAATGTGAAGAATGCAATCAGATACCATAACCAGTATCTGATCAGAACATTTCTAAAACATTTCTGATACCACTTTACGGCTGAGCTTTAATCTCATGTTGAGTGAGCAGG